>JAODUO010001285.1:135000-138218 GCA_025642075.2 Ridgeia piscesae
TCGAAATCTACGACGACGCCGCCGAGTTGTTTACGAGGTGCCGGTTTCATCGTGCTGACATCATGGACTTAGACGAAGTGGTTGGTGACAGCGTTTTGGTTGCCGAACGAAAGGGCTCAGTGACACCAGCGCTCGCGTTACGATTCTTTGCCTGTGGGAGATTTCATTCAGTTTGTAGTAGCTAGGTGAGTTATCTGTCTGAGAAGATACCAGTCAACTGGAAGGCTTCATCCTGGGAGACAGCGGCTACACATGCCGAGAGACTGGCTGCTGACACCATTCATCCAAGTCGCAAACGCCGAACAGCAGCACTACAACCTTGATTAGCATTGCCCTTGTGTCCAGTATGATGAAATAATGAATTAAGAAAGATAGCATACTGTTTAGCCGAAGCTAATTAGTTGAATGATCTTTGTTTTGTAATTGCTTATTATGAATTGAATAATATTAGGTCATACAGCAATTGGCTTCTTTTTTAGTTCTGCAATAATCTGTCTCTCAGTGCCGGGCGAATTTACGTTATCGTTAGCATCAATCGCATCCAAATGCGTTTTCTTATTTGTAACGGTATTTGTCAGTCTGCTCTGAAGAACTGACATATTTCCGCCATACCCCTACAGAAGACTACTCAACTCTTCGTCGTGTTGTTCGTTGGCTGGGCTTGGTCCATAACGCACGCATCCTGAGATAGCGAATATCCAGTGTTTAACACGTTTGTGACAATACCCGGCCCAATGGAACAGCGGGGTCGCGTGTGTTTTCCACGATTCTAGTAGGACTGTGGGAAGGGGAATCCCGAAGGATGTCCGCATCATGACACAAATCTTACAACGTGACAGATTTGCGACCGTACATAATTAAGAAATGGGTCAAGTGCGCTACACGAAACCTGCTTTTCTTAGTTTTACGACACTACTTAGCTACGCAAGAATTAGAGTTGACGTACTTGCGTAGCGCTAAGAAAATGCGTAGTTTAAGTAAGGTTTATGAAACCGGGCCCAGGAACACTAGATCCACCACTGCAGCATACAAAGATGTCTGCAGACTGCTACAACAACGCAACCGTGCACTGAAGTCAGACTAGTGGGAAGGCAAGGCAGCGGAGTTACAGAGAGCTGCTGACAGAAACAACATAAAAGGCTTCTACAATGGACAGAAGGAAGTGTGAGGACCCATGAAGAAAGGAACTGTTCACCTGAAATCAACAGATGGATTGTAGGCCTTCTCTGACAGCAAGATAGTTGTGGCAAGATAAAGTGAACACTTCCAGAAGCAATGGCGACCTAGATTACGAAGTTATGGACAACATCCCGCATTGCATTACCAAGACGTCATGCCTCGATGAGATTCCAACCTTATAGGCTAGAGCAATCGCCGGCCTGAAAGATGGGAAAGCACCTGGGGGATATGGAATTCCTGCTGAGGTATGGAAGCACGGAGGAGGCAATATGTTCACCTGACTGCTCCAACTAATCAACAATGCCTGGGAGGTGGGTTCTGTGCCACAAGCATGGAAGGATGCCAGCGTTGTAACCATCTACAATAAAAGTGATCGAACAGACTGTGGGAACTATAGAGGAATCTCTCTTCTTTCCACAGCAGGTCTTCGCGAGGATCCTCCTTAACAGATAATCTACCCATGTAATACCAGATTTAGTTCCGGAGACACAATGAGGCTTCAAAGGTAATCGGAGCACCGTGGATATGATATTTTGTCTCCGGCAGTTACAAGAAAAGTGCATGACCGACCACTGTATTTGTCGACTTCACAAAGGCATTCGATACAGTTGGGAGGATCATGCTGTGGCAGCTACTGAGAAAGTATGGATGCCCAGAGAAGTCCACAACAATAATCGAGTTTCTACATACCGGAATGATGGCGAATGTTTGTCTTGGAGGGGAAGTTTGAGAATCTTTCAGTGTTACAAATGGGGTCAAGCAAGGTGGTGTACTGTCCCCCACGCTCTTCTCATTCTTACTATCAGCAATGCTCGACCACGCTTTCAGAGACATGGGGATGGCGTCTACATACAGTCCAGACAGAGTGCTGATCAACGTCGCACACTTCAGAGAGAAAACCAAGACTAAATGGCTACTGGTGAGAGAGATGCAGACAATTGTGGATGCTTTCTCCGATGCGTCTAAGAAATTCGGGCAGAAGATTAACATCAAGAAGACGGAGGTCTTGCATCAACCCAATTTAACACGAACCCGAGAGGAGTATAGCATGGTTGGTGGAAACAAGCTTAACTCTGTTCTCGAATTCAACTACCTCGGAAGTATTATATCAAGTAATAAATGCATTGACAATGAAATACAGAGGAAGATGTCCAAGGCTAGTGCATCTTTCGGCCGACTACGCCCCTCGACACTGGAATAACCAACATGTGTCCATGTTGGTTAAAGGCAAACGTAGTGTCCACCCTCCTTTCCGGAGCCGAAGTCAGGACAGTGTACAGACGATTGGTGAAAAAGCTGCATGCCTTCATGATGAGACATCTGCGTTCGATCATGAGAATAACCTGGATGGCAATGTGACAAAGAAGGAAATACCCGAACGAAGAGGGCTGCCATCTATGGAAGATCTTCTCATCAAAAAGAATCTCGGGTGGACTGGACACCTCATGAGTATGTCACCAGACAGGCTACCAAAGCAATGGAAGCTGTCTTTGTCACATCGCGACCGAAAACATGATGGCGATGATGGCTGATATAATAGAAGCATTGTGACTCGGTGTAGAACGTCCGACTCTCGACTCAAACAACATGCGTTCGAATTATGTGCTACCGTGTAAAACCTTGGAGAAGGTTTTTCATTCTTCATTGCTCCTGTTCACTGACCTTCATGAAAGAGTTCCAGGCTATATACAGTGGTGAATATTTGTATAGGAGTAATCTTCGCGAATTAATAACCACGTGGCTGAAAACTTCTCAGAGAAGCTGAGATGGTCTTCGATTAAACAGATATACCATCCAGTAAAGTGTAAAGCGCTTAGAGCAATCCAGATCATTGGAATTTCTGCTATAATAAGAACTTACCTTTATATATATATATATATATATATATATATTTATCTATTTATCTATTTATTTATCTATATAACATGAAACCTATTCGATGCGCACCGCGCCTTTATTATGCAGAAAGATAACGTTTTCCAAGTTTAGTTGAAGCGTAGGTATGTTTTCATAGTTGATGTTTATTTCAGACAGCCAAT
>JAODUO010001286.1:0-7500 GCA_025642075.2 Ridgeia piscesae
CACTATTGCAAGCGGTATGCTGATTTGTTCTACAATTTCCAATAGTAATTTGGGAGGAATCCATCCACTCCAGGTGTTTTTTATCCTTCATACTTTTTTCTACCTACCATTGGGGGGGTTACAATTAGTGTCCTAAATATAAACTTCTCCCTTGAACTTAGTCTCAAGTACTGGTAATATACTAATATCTTCCCTGGTAAACACCGAACTAAAGTACTCATTTAGGTTTTCTACCATTAAGAATCCCTCTGTTATTATGTTTCCATCACTACCTTCTAGAGGACCGACCTTATCCTGAATTTTCTGTTTACTTCGAACATACGCATAAAAACTCTTGCTGTCATGTTTTATTTTAAAAAACTATTTTTTTTAGTTTCTTTGAATTTTAATTTAGCTTGGATTAAGTGTTTTTTATAAATGCTATAGTCTTCTTACTTCCGGTATGTCTATATGTCTTCCACATCATTTCTTGTTTTGATTTTTCTAATGGCTTCCTTCGATAAGGTTTCTTTTTTGACCGTTTCCCCTGTTTTTTCAAGGGGACAAACTTGTCATCAACGCAGTCAATTGCACTCTTTAAAATATTCCAGCATTCTGTTGCTGTCTTATTCTTCAGTGTGTTATTCCAGTCTATCTTTGCTAAATATTCCCTCATGTCCTTATATCTTCCTTTCTGAATTGTTTTCCGGTACCTTATTTTTCTATTCCGTTTTCCCTTTACTTTGATGATAAAATGTATCTGGTTGTGATCACTACACCCCAGTGACTCACATATCTTGACATTATCAACAAATTACTTCTGTGAGCTCAGTACTATGTCTAACACGTTCTCGCCACTGGTTGATTCTAACACATGTTGAGAAAGGAAACTATCTTGTACTAAATTTAAAAACTCTTGATCCTCTCTCCCGGTACTCTGTAGATATGTCCACTGTATATGCCCATGGTTAAAATCCCCCATAATAATACAGTCCCGCTTACTCACTTCTTTGATAGCGTTGTGTTTTTTTCTTCCCATGCTTATGTTTGGACCCGATACACTAACCCAAAGTTAATGTTGAGTTTCCTGTACTATGTTACACCAGACAGTTCTTCACATTCTGTTTTTTCTAATTTTATTTCATAAGCCTGGGGATTCTTTAATATATAAAATAACTCCCCTCCCCTTTTTTTATTGTCTTTCCTAAACATTACATACCCTGTCATTCCTAATTCGGCATCTGATATATCGGGTGTGGCCCAAGATTCAGTTATACCTATTATGTGAGGGTCAATATCTTCTACCATATGTTTAGTTCATTTCTTTTGTTTACTGTGCTCCTTGCATTTAAACAAACACATTTATAACCAAATTCCGCAGGGCTTTCCAGACTGTTATTTGCTGATTTCTTTTTGCTATATTTATTTATGCCTCTAGTATTTGACTTCTCTGTTTATCCCCCCTGCGAAACTAGTTTAAAAAGTAGCAACCTGTTCCATTGTCCATCGATCGAAGCAGGTTCTCGGAGAACACTGCTGCGCCCTTTCCGCTTAGATGGAGGCCATCTCTCATATACATGTCTTCTTTCCCAACAAAATATCCTCACAAATCTACATATCCAACTCCTTCTTCACACATCTGCTCTACTAGTGCGTTGATTGCCATCCTCTTGCAATTTCTATACATACGTTCAAACATAAACACATACATACAGACATACAGACAGACAGACAGACAGTCACACAGACACACAGACACACAGACACACAGACACACAGACACACAGACACACAGACACACAGACACACATACACACAGACACACAGACACACATACACACAGACACACAGACAGACAGACAGACAGACAGACAGACAGACAGACAGACAGACAGACAGACAGACAGACAGACAGACAGACATACAGCCAGACAGACAGACAGACAGACAGACAGACAGACAGACAGACAGACAGACAGACACACACACATACTAAACTACATACATACATACATACATACATACATACATACATACATACATACATACATACATACATACATACATACATACATACATACATACATACATACATACATACATACATACATACATACATACATATATACATACATAAGTGATTGATATCATGTCGATATAATGTGTACATTTATCTTCCCGTAGCGAGCACATCTTGCTTCAGTGTCACGTGCCAAAATGGGGCCACGTGTCATGACATGATAGGTGGCTTCTTTTGTGCTTGCACGGAAGCCTACGTTGGAAAGATGTGCGATGAAGTGAAACCAAATACAACAACATCGACTACAACGATAGCATCTACTACAATAACATCAAACACAACAAACACAACAACAACGAACACAACAGCCACTCCTGCGCCAGAAACCACTACCCCGCCAACAAACACTACACGGCCAACAACTACTACTGCACCAACAACAACCATGGCCACGACGACAACAACAACTAGAAAAGGTCAACTACGAAATACAATAATAGACCGAACGACTCACGTATCGCCACAGCCGATATTTTTATTATCGATAGCAAATTGACAATGGTTTATGAAAATATTAAAAAATATAATATATATATATATATATATATAAATAATAATAATATAATATATAAAAATATTAAATTATAAATTATTTATTAAATATAAATATTATTATTTTATAAAAATAAAATAATAAAAATTTTAATATATAAAAAAAATAAAAAAAAAAAATAATATAATTATTATTTTTTTATAAAAATAATATTAAATATTTTTTTTTTAATTTATTTAAAAATTATTTTAAAAAATAATAATAATTATAAAATATTATATTAAATTATTTAAAATATATTATAAATAATTAAAAAATTAAATAATAACAATAATAATAAAAAAACGGATGAAGAAAAACAATTATTACTATAATTATTACAAGAAGATATATGTAAATAAAAACATATGTTCGTAGTGGTGAGGCATCCGTGCGCAGGAGTGTGGTGTCAACACGGAGGTACATGCGAGGAGAGACGCGCCTCCTGTATTTGCCCGCCAGGTTTCACAGGGCCGCGGTGTATCACAAGGTTGACCACGGTAACGGCTTCAACCAAAACAGGTCTGATGTGACATGTATTTATTTCATTTAAAATATACACAGATAGATAGAACGACGGATATGTATATGTATATGTGTATGTGTATGTGTATGTGTATGTGTATGTGTATGTGTATGTATATGTATATGTATATGTATATGTATATGTATATGTATATGTATATTTATATATATATATATATATAAAATAATATAATATAATATAAATAGATTAAAATATTATCCAAGAGTTACTACGTGAATTTTATCTATATAATATATATATATATATATATATATATATATATATATATATATAATTTTATAAAATATATATATATATATATCATCATGATTTATTTTAAGTTAATTTATTGGATCCCGGGGAACTTTTCCCCGTTTCTTTATGTTATGCAATATCCACGTTAATCAGATAACAATAAACCTCACGCATCGCTATCGATTGCCGTAATGTTAGTAGTATATTAAACTATTCGTCGTGCGTAAATTGACACCGCATTGTCAGTAACTAGGAACATTCTAAAACATGCCAACAACTACGCCACGATACACTAACTGCATACACTATATTAGTTATCATTTGTGTTAAGATTGTCTAAAGGTTGCCCCAGATAAAATAACCGTCCACTGAAGTATTTGTTCTTGTTTATGTAGAATAATATATACTGAATAAAAAAATTGTTCTGCAACATAGGCAGTGAATTGTAATATTAAATAAATTAGCATAACTTTTATCTACGATTGACCGTAACTTTCGTATATTTTCACCTAGATACTTAGCGTTTATTGTAATAAGCGATTACTCATATTCGTAGCAATAAGCATCAGCATCATCATGATACTCATAATAATAAACATCATCATCATGTGTTCGAGGTTGTATTGGAGTTATAAAATTCGCATGCTATTAACTTAAGGAATGACCAGCATTTATGTTATTTTCATTATGCGGCCATCAGTTTAATGATGACCAGGCATTGATGCTTTGTTTTGTTATTTCTTTGTCGAATGCACAATTGTTTTAATTAAGTATCTATGTAAGAACTTAATATTTATGTACATTCCTTTAGCACCGGGTGTGATGCCAGGCAACATGTCGACAAATTCTGAAATCACTCCAGTCATACAAGGTCAGCTGTAAATGTGTTCGATACAACGAATCAGCCATTTATCGCGATATTATTACTACTAATATCATATTGAACTTATCTTTAAGTCGAAGTGTCGGTAGCAATGAATGCTACTAAAACGTGTTACAATAACAAAACACGTGTGACAAGTAATTTAAGCCAGGTGTCAGGTACCATATATCACTTGCATTCATTTTGAACGAGGCATTGTTTGTTTATGTGTTTATATGGAATATCGCAATTTATGGTCGAGCGTAAGTCGACGCCAAAGTATAAGTAGAAAGGAATTATGTTGAAATAAGTTAACACAAATATCTAATAAAACATTATATATATATATATATATATATATATATATATATATATATATATATATATATACATACATACATACATACATACATACATACATACAGACATACAGACAGACATACATACATACAGACATACATACATACATACATACATACATACAGACATACATACATACATACATACAGACATACATATACATACATACATACATACATACATACATACATACATACATACATACATACATACATACATACAGACATACATACATACATACATACAGACATACATACATCATACATACATACATACATACATACATACAGACATACATACATACATACATACATCACATACATACAACATACATACATACATACAAAATGTGATCATACATACAGACATCAGCCATTTATCAGACATACTATACATACATACATACATACATACAGACATACATACATACATACATACACACATAATCATACATACATACATACATACATACATACATACATACATACATACATACATACATACATATACATACATACATACATACATACATACATACACATACATACATACATACATACAGACATACATACATACATACATACATACATACATACATACATACATACATACATACAGTACATACATACAGTACATAATACATCATACATACATACACACATAAATTACATCATACATATCTAATAAACATACATATATACTCATGCCATATACATAATACATAATACATCAGACATTACATACATCATACAGACATACATACATACATACATACATACATACATACATACATACATACATACATACATACATACATACATACATACATACATACATACATACATACATACATACATACATACATACATACATACATACATACATACATACACACTTTGGAAATTTGAATCATTCACGATGGCTGCTAATAAATGGAAATATATACCATGCCATAAATAGAACACGAAACACCGTCAGCCATTGTAAATACAGCCAGGCAGCGACAGACAGGTTCGTTTGAGCTCTGTTGATAATCTCCATACCACTCCCACAATGGAGAGCAACCAAAATGATACCAAAACTCAGGAATATTAGTTATGAAATGCGTCTAAAAGAATGTGGTTTAACAACACTAGAAACCAGAAGATTGAGAGGAGATCAGATTGAGGTGTTTAAAATATTGAATGGATATGAAAATATTGACAGAAATATTTTTTTCACAGTCAAGGAAGAGAGAAGGACTAGAGGACATGGAGTTACATTAGCAAAGAACCAGTATAGACTAGATATTAGAAAATTTTCATTTCCACAAAGAACAGTAAACGAATGGAACAGATTATCAGCTGATTGTGTAGGTGCTAGTAGTATAGGGTATATTTAGATAGATAGGTTGGACTCTCGATAAGCCAAATGGCTTCCTAGTCCACCTGCCATCTAGAGTTGAACCTCTAAGTGGCAATCTTGTTAAATCTTGTTAAATCTCGCCAGGGGTCACTGCAGCTGATTACGTTAGTATCAACACCTCTCTACCCCCTGGCACATCCCTTTTAAAAACTCGACTTTGAACGTTAGCCAATGAAATTGCCCACGAGGAATATGGCCGCCCTCCAGCTAAGTGTTAATTTTTGTGTGATTTCAGCCACACAGTGCTCGTCCTATATGCAATGTTTAGGACGTGAAAGAGTTATTATATTGGTATATTGGTATTTGCGTTGTTCTCACGGCTTGCGCAGTAGCGACTGGCGAACTCAACAATTGCATAGTTCGACTCCGCTCAATGCCCACCTTTAAATGAGATGAGTGGCCAGTGGTAGTAACGTAGTCCTACGACCCCGGCCCTCGAGGTTGCTCCACACGTACACTTTCTACTCAGTGTCCGTGTTTATGGACATGTCCATTTGTCAACCCGCGACTTTCTATTAACATGTGCATGCATATCAGCACATATATGCTCATCACAAAACTGTATCTCTAAATTAGCCCTTACTGTACTATTGCATTCCAGCTGTTAATGATACATTTTATTTAATATGGCGCCACATCCATAACTGTTCGTGGCGCTTGACAATATGTTACTATTTAAAATACATACAAACGCAATAAGACAAATACTAATATTTTAAAATAATATATATATATATATATACGTTATTTTATATATATATATATATACGCTGTATATATATATATATGTATATAATATATATATATATATATATATATATATATATATATATATATATTTATATATGTATATATATGTATTCTATATGTAAACAATCTGCATCTAAATTCGTGTTAGTGTATATAAATTTTTTATATGTAATGTATATATATATATATATATATATATATATATATATATATATATATATATATATATATATATATATATACAATAATATATATGTATATATATATATATAATATCTCTAAGGAGTAAATGTTAATTTGTTTTAAATAATAATACCAATTACGTAACATAATACTAATAAATGAGTGTATAATTATGTACTGATAGTAGCAATAAGTAATTTAGTAAAAACATCTATGACTAAAACGTCCCCTATTCATTGTGTTATTTCGAGCTTGACTTGTACAATTTCAGAGAAGAAGTTGGAGCCAGACGGAATGATGGCGGTCGGGGTTACTATTCTGGTGGTACTCGCCATTGCGATGATTGTGATAGGAGCAGTTTTCTGTATGCCGCGGTATGTGCTGTTTTTGCTTCCTTTTATTGTAATCACTGATGATTATTGAAAAAAAACAATTGCTACATGGGGGCTGAGCGGGAGGAATATAAATAATAATAAGAACATTTATAAAGCGCCATAAATCTGGAAAAATCCATTCGGAGGCGCTGTACATGAGTATGTATACATGAGAATTATAATATTAAGTTTGTT
>JAODUO010001286.1:12500-110000 GCA_025642075.2 Ridgeia piscesae
AGCTCTGATGCCACGCTGCACAAAACATCATTTCTAATCACTCCACAATACATATGTGCTCACAGAAATTCAGACAACCTGCATAATCCTGCTTTTAAGGGGTACTCTTTGGTCGCACGGGGAATGGCGGATGAGCACCTTATTGTGTTCTTACATCTGTTGCCAGAGCGGGAAGTAAATCAAATCCAAGCCTCGACATAAGCGCGACTCTGATTGGCTCATTCACGAGCTCTGCCGATCTCCCTGCACAAACAACCACCAATAGAAACCAAGCTTTCATGAAACATTTCTGGGTGCATTAAGGATGCTATATAGGTCTTTCCATGCACCTTGGTGAAAACCAGATGTAAATCGATTACGTAGATCGTGAAATATATTCATTTAAGATTATGTATATTTAATTAACAAAACAATACGAGACAGGTGGTTACTAAAATGCACATTTATTAGTATTTATAGGTTTCATTTAGTTGTGAATATTTAACAATGTGCATAGTAGGATAACTAACTGTCATTATGGTCCAAAAATCTATTTTTAAATCATATTTTAGGGGGTTATACCTGACCTTAAGACGCACGGTGAACGTCGACTTTGTTATTCACGCTAGGAGAGGTCAATCGTTTTATGCAGATCGGTAGTGTTCGGCATAAGACGGCGATATATGTTTAATTGATACTAGGAATGTGTGCATGTGTATGCGTGTGTTATATCCTAAATTAAATAAATGTGTAATATATATATATATATATATATATATATATATATATATATATATATATACATTTATATATATAAAATATATATATTTGTTAAAAATAAAAACATTTATAAATAATAGCATTCCCATTACAAAGTGAATATTCAAACATAATTTAAAGACAATTTTATTTTATTTCCACAATCATGACTTACAATAATGAAATGAAGGCAGATCTAAGACGATGAACACATTTCATTTCAACTTGAAATCTGTAAAGAGACATGAGAATGCCATTTAGTCTCTGCTCACTGGTGTCATGTGACTGTCACATGACAGTTGTAAACCTCGGAACGTTTTTACAGTGGATGTTCAGAATCGTTCATTGAGTGACTCAGGATATTGACAGATATAGCATAGTTTCACTGTTACAGTCAACCTCAAAACTTGTTCAACGTGACCTGTATAGCCACGTGGCTACATTAGCAAGGTTGGTTTCATTCACTTAATGTTTAAAACTTACTCAACGAGATGATTTCGAACTATGCAGATTAAACTTAATCGTGAAATGGTTGCATTACCAAGGTGACCCTAATGTGAGGGTCGCCCGAATGAAAAGATCTGAACTGTGGTTTTTAATACGAACTTAGACAATCAGGAAACTAATTACCGTCGATTTGTTTCAAACGTTTTCACATCTCGAACATGCGTCATTCATTAACAATAAAACACGCTCACACAAGCAAAACTACTCCATTCAATTGCACTGTCTAACAACACATGCCGCAAACTACGGAAACACACAAAGGCGGAACACTGTCTCAGTCGCATCGTCGCAACTACGTGGCCACCATCTTAGCGTCGTCGACAATAGGCTTCAGTTTCGTCACAGCTGCAGTGGCGCCACCTGAACGGGCTTGTCGGAACAACTGTAGACTGAGTCTGTAGAGGTCCTGGTCGACTCCTTGCGACAAGGTGAACATGCCGAGTCCCTCGGAGTCCTGCAATCAATCGGATGTTATGAGATCGTCATCACATGATGCTTCAGGAGAGAGATGTCGAAGGTGTATCTTTGTATTGAATATTCCCTGTCTTAGTTCACAATTATGTTGCATAGCGTTCGACACACACCTCTCTCTCTTCGGTTCAATTTGTTACGGGTTGGTTTGTGAAACACAAGACAGACAATTAACTTTTGTAATTGCTGTACCAGAATCAATGCCAGTGACCTTCAAAATAACAACAATTACAACACTTCTACATTGCCTATATTCTGAAAATTCAAGCTCACAGGCAATTTCTGAGTTGGTTGTCGGTGGTCTTTGTTGAAAACAATTCGGTTAAAAACGCAACAAGACTTTTACGAAAACCCAGATATAATCATATTATATATAATAATAAGATAAAAGTTTACAAAATGAATACAAATGTAACAAATTCATTGATAACACAGTTAAAATCATGCACAAACATCTAAAAGAATGTATTATCACATATTAACAGTTGATTGATGAATGTGGTTTAAGGCAACATGGGTCACGCAGAAACAAGTCGCTTGAATGTGTGATAAGACAACATTATCTTAGTCTTCAAAATCTGGATGAATGTGAACAAAATCATTGCCATCTTGATGCTTACAATCAAAAAATATTAGAAATAAAATCAATTTGAAGCTCTCTGTGTTTACTCCCATCTCCGAGCACCGGCTGTCAATACCGGAGTAAGAGAGGGAAGAGCAACCAGATACGACGGAGGGGAAGAAGGAAAGGACAAGGAATGAGGAGATGGGAAAGGACGTTGTGGAAAGGGAATGTGATGACGTAACTGGAGCTTAACTCTTGACCACAGCTAACTGACCGTTGATGTCAGTTCAAGGTAGGATGACACGTACAGTGACCTCAGTTGATGGAGTCCTTACGTTGTGTGCTGATCATGTTACAAAAAAGTATATATATACATATGTATATATATATATATATATATATATATATATATATATACATATACATATATATACATATATATATATATATACATATATATATATATATAATATATATATAATATATATATATATACATATATATATATATATATATATACATATATATATATATATATATATATATATATATATATATATATATATAAGGTTAAACGCCGCTACGGGAGACCAGTTATGCATATAGCACGCTTACAGAGACCGCTGTTTTGATGTGTGATTGCATAACTAATGCATTTTATTTAATGATTATCCTTGTTAGTGGAGATAGTTTAGATATAAAGGAATTAATTTATGCAATTATTATAAACTTTATTTTATATTTTGATTTGTTTTGAGCACATTTATTGCAGACTTGTATATATTTATGTATTGTATATATTGTATATATTTATAAGGCGCCGCATACGGGAGCCCGGCAGAGAAGTGCTTATAGTTTAAAAGTTTTGCTATATACTGATTGAGGGGTTAGCGTTCCGTGCTCAATGTACTATATGCTTGTTTGATATGTATTAATCTTAATAAATATATACACACATGAATAAAACAAATATTTGATGGATCTCCTAGCCTTACGTTGTACATTTGTTAAATGCGGCGCTGTCAATTTGTGTATCTGCATATATATTTACGTTGTTATTGTTATCGGTGTATTGGGTTTTGGATATACCAGGTCGGCGTTAAATATAAACTACTGCAAATAAGTATAACTAATAACTAACTTCCGATTACACACCGGTCTCCCGTACGTGGCATCTAAGCATATAGGTTTTAAAGAGACCGATTTTTTTGTATATATGTTATTTATTACAATATCATAACAATATTGTAGGATGTGATGTGTATTTGTATTACAGACAATGTTCCAATTTGACAGAATAAAAAAACTCAATTACATAAAAATATACGGCCGGTCTCCTGTAGGAGGTCATATATGCACCGGTCTCCCTATGCAGATTTATATATATATATATATATATATATATATATATATATATATATATATATATATATATAATATATATACAAGAGTAAGTCAGCCAGTGGTTACCTTTCCGAGTTTACACAGTTGTCGACGAATCTCCAGATCTCGGCGTGCACACAACGCCCTACGATGTGGCCCGACCATCCACAGCAAGTTTGAACGTTCTCGTTTCTTGACGACAGAACTCGCGTGAAAGGCCGCGATGTCGTGCAACAGTTCAAAGCTTTGCTTCACTCGTTTATTTCCATTTTCTTTCTTCACTCCGTTGACGTCAGGGCTGGCAGCTGTGGTTTCGGATGCGGCCATTTCAACTTGGTCATGTGTTTCTGGAATGGCAGGCGTAATGACTGAAGTACATGACTCGCTACGATCAGGGATAGTCCGATTATCAATAAACTGGTCAAAGTCATTTTAGCATGTGTCATCTTTGAATGTGTTATTTGGGGATAAACACCAATACAGCAAAACTCACTCACTGATTCGCTGCAATATAAAGCTTGAGTTGTCAACCTTTATTCAGCATTTCTCTGATCTTTGCACTCTCCATCTGTACCCACCCTAATTTTACCGCAATAGTCCCAGTGGGGAAGTAATTACGGCCCACATATGATGGAAGAAAATGGTACCAAACCTTTCTAAGCTGAAATGGGTTTGTTGGTGCTACGTTTCATGCCAAGAAAGTCCACTTGAACCCACTTATGGCAAAACCTTGTATCCAGATCAAATCCAAGTCGGCCAACGTTATAAAGGGTAAAATATTCAAATGTACCCAATATAAAAACTTATTTGAGGTGTCATTTCAGGATGTCCGATCGTTTGATGATACTTGAGATTGTTAGAGATAAGAACAAGGTCAACGTCAACGTGTCATAAAATATGTGGGAAGTGAGCTGGATTCGGACCAAACTGGCATGACTATGCAACAAAAGGAAGCCACAAAAACACATTTAGATGTATTTACAGCCAAGTCTACTACACCTTATCATTTAAACGCCACTTTTGTCACTCTGTCTGACATACAAAACATCCTGTGGACTGAGTCAATCTGCCTGGACAAGCTAGGGCTAATTGTATCTCACACCAAAGAATGACACGTGTGGCGCCACCTGGTGAATAAGCATTAATGACAACAGTGGCTCCACCCAGTGTACAGACTAATGAGTTTTAACATACCTTTCTCATCCTTGACTGTCACATCAGTACATGTGACATCCTTCTTATCCGTGACATTCTTTGTGTCGGTGACATCACTCGTGTCATTGCCTGTGTCAAGTTGAGAGGTACAGATGCGTTTCACTTTCTCTACAAGGGCCGGACCAGCGAAAACCTTTGACACCCCGAGGCGTGAAAGTACACTCGCTGGCTGGAATCGTTTCAGTGCCGAGCTTGAATGAGGGGCGGCTCTGATTGGCTGTTGCTGCACAAGGCCCGACCAATCAATACACAGCGTGTCGACAGCACCTGCAAGATGGTATCAGTCCCAATCAACTGCTCATTTTGCTGCACAGTCTGTCATCATAATGGGGAAGTTGGTCCGAGTGTTTTAGTCATATCAGTATGACTACAGGCAATAAACTGGTAACTACCAATCAATGAATCATATTACTAGAAGATAAACATTTACTGTTATTTTAAAGTAAAACAAATCTCTAAATGCCTATACCTGCCAAGGAATCAGTTTTGAATGGCCCCTGTTGTACGCCATTTGACAAACTTGGTATTTTATGTTTCCATGACAACGCACCTGATTTGCGACCGGTTTGTTCGTCTTGGTCGTCGTCATTCATGTCACCAATGATGTCATCAATGTCATCGCCGGAGGAGATGTTTTCGTATCCCCCTGGATGACAAGAGACACTTAAGTGTGCACTTTGCAGAAAGTGGACGTATCAGTATGAATATGTGATGGGCTCAGTAATGAAGCACAAATACTTTGTTACAATACATACGTGTTTTCTTCAAATAATCCACACACAACGATGCACAATTTCAAAAACGTTCTTTTACTTGTAATGAAGGAGTTCTTATGTAAAGCTACACATCTTTACTCCATTACAATTGTTTTACAATATTTCCATCGCCAGGAAATTTACTAACGCTACGAAATCATGTCATTTCACCAGCCAGGTTGCATACAAAGTAGTTATTTTAGCGACTTGGCCTTTTTTAACTCTTACTTCAACTATATGATGAAGTTACGATCCCATTTTACTCAAGCTATTTCACTAGATTAGTTTTGAAGTGAGTGACTTGTACTTTGACTCAAGAACAAGATTTATAAGTAGTTATAGTACTGGGGATTACTGGCTCAGTAAATGTAAAACAAAATGCAATTAAACATTTCTTTTTTATTAATTTTGCAATTTAATATCCATTATATGCCTTAAAGTGCCTTAAAGACACTATATATATATTTTTTACAATATTTTAACTGATGCAGGGACAATTAAGTAAATAGACAATGTGTGAAAGCACAATTCTTAAATTAAAGAGAAAATTACTTC
The DNA here is from genome assembly GCA_025642075.2 of Ridgeia piscesae. Lineage (NCBI taxonomy): Eukaryota > Metazoa > Annelida > Polychaeta > Sabellida > Siboglinidae > Ridgeia > Ridgeia piscesae. The sequence continues at coordinate 18,690 of JAODUO010001286.1, forward strand.
TACCTTCTTAAATGAGCTTTTAGATTTATGTTTTTTAGCCTTCTAGATTGTATTTGTTTATTTATTATGTTTTTATTAGTCTGTCTATATGCACATTTATAATTTGGAGTTAATTTTAGTTATACGTTTAAGTAATTATTTATAAGTATATATACATCATGTGCATGTAAATCGCACTGAATAGTTTAAAACTATATTTGGCGCTATAAAAGTTTATTTATTTATTATTTAAAAGTTACACACATTGTTTTGCTATCAAAATGTGAACACGTTAAACTGCTATTACAAAGTAAGCAATATCAGATAATGATGGATCCCTGGCCATGTCCCGAGCTGCGAGAACAGACCTGACAGTGTCAACTGTGTTGCATCGACATCGACTGATTGATCTGTCAGCTCACCACCAGGGGGCCTCTCAGCGTCACGTGATGGTGACTCGGGACGGTCATGTCGATCGCGGTGTCTGAAAGAGTGACACGTCAATGCAGTGACACATATAATAAAGTATATTCATTTTGTTATTTTATACACATAATTTACCGCGATAATCATTTTACTTAAACTCCTTGATGTGTACACAGCATTTATATCTTGTTTGTGTATGTTTTTCATTTTTATTTATTTACTAGTTTTGTTTAGCTACTTTTTTTAATTGTACAAATATTGTAGTTTATGTAAGGCACCATATGTATGCTATGGATACATGGGCCATATGAAGTAAATATGTTATTACTTTTGTTAACTTTCAAGAAAACAAAATCATTTACGCATGTGACCTCTTCCTACAAACATTTACTCTCTCATTCTGTGAAACTGGGCACTGACATGGATCATCCACTTTAAAAAGTATTTTTAAAATATTGCTTGTCCTATGCACTTGATTTCTATATAAATCTAATTTTTATGCACATTGAATAGTGCATGTTCGTGGAAGGATAAATCTATACAATTTGCCCTGATTCATGGCTTCATTCGTCCACAAGTAGTCGTGAAAGTGTTTGTTGTATTGCTTTATGATCCTGATACAAATCGAGCATCTGGGTTGTTTAAAAAAGTAAAAATAGATTAGTTCATATATAGTGAAGTATTCAGTCCTCATGACTGCTCAAAGCGCTTTACACTTTACTTCCCTGGCAGACCTGTTCACTCGGACACCATCTCAACTTCTCTGGGAAGCATCCAGCCATACGCTACAATTAATGCACGAAGGCTGCTCGTACACATATCCATCACTGTCTATAGCCAGGTACTCATTTATACAGCTGAGTGAACTGGAGCAATGTAGAGTGAAAAAACTTGCCCAAGGTTTTAACACCGCAGCACAGGATTCGAACCCGGGTTCTCGTAGTCGAGAGTCCAAAGCTCTACCCCTGAGCCACTGCGCTCGACAAAGTGTTCAAACTAATTTACTGACTTCACCAGTTGTGACTGCTTCACCTGTGAGAACAGCCCAAATACACACCGCAATCTGAAGCGGGATAAACAATTTCTGGGAATTCCAGTAAAATTACCCATCTGCCTAATCTTATGAGAAGGTGAACTGTTTTATGTATTTGCATTTTGTACATCCCAAACATTGCATGTAACACAAGCAGCGGTTGGCCGAAATCATTTAAAATGAGATCACATGACTAGAGGCCGACCACACTCCTTGTGAGCCATCTCATTGGCTGAGCTTAAAAGAGGAGTATTCTGAACGGATGGCTGATACTGATGCGGTCAGCAGCAGTGACCGCTGGCCCACCAGGATGGGTTGGACCTGAAGATGTGACATTGTCAAGGCTCATCAGATTATCTTTACAAACCTGGACTGTGTTGTATATTTAAAGTAGGAATTGGAAGATAGAATGTCTTGATTTTGAATGACCAGTATCATGCAGAAGTGCCCAGTTGCACAGAATGAATGGGATAAATAAGATAGTCTCATATATGAAGCATACACATTCACATGCACACACCACTCACAAATGTTTTGTATGCAAACATGAAGACACATCGTGCTCTCAGATACAGACACAACACACACACACACACACACACACACACACACACACGCGCACACACACAGACAGACAGACACAAACAACACACATACAAACACATACATGCACAAACACACAGACATACACACACTCGCACAGACAGACTTACACACATACACACCCACACCCACACCCCCACACAAACACAAACACACGCACTCACACATAAACACACACACACACATACACAAACACACGCACTCACACACTCACACACAAACACACGCACTCACACACAAACACACACACACACATACACACACACACACAAACACACGCACTCACACACAAACACAAACACACACCCACACATACACACACCCACACGACCGTCTGCTCCCAGTATCCCCCTCCATTCCCCACTCTACCTTCCCCGCTGCCAGTGTCCTCCGTCCCTGTCCCAGTCCTCTCTCCCTCTCTCCTCCCGGCCGGGCCTATCCCGTGAATGTCCCCGTCTTCCTCTCTCTCCTCCCACCATCCCTCCCTCGGGATGAGGTCGATCCAGGTCGTGCTCCCAATCCTGCCTTCCCCTCTCACCCCTTTCCCGCGGTGGTGGCACACGGGCTCTCCCACCGTCGACGTCCGAGTCGTAGTCGCCGTGGTGACGGTCGTTGCCATGGAGACGATCGTGTGACAGGTGACTATGACGACTGCCAAGACTGCTGCGACTGGGACTGTGGCGGACCGAGTCCTCCGTGGGTCTTGGGACTGGGACTTCTCCCACTGGGATGTCCTATAGCGGGGGAAGACGATGAAAAATCATAAATCGTCAAATTGTCAAGTAATTTATATGGAATATATTGTTGTTGTAAGTTTCAAAAGTTACGGTATAAAGTAAGTTAATTTCTTAGAAAATTGTCAAGTATTTTTTATTAATTTGTAAGTTGCATTGAAATTATAACAAATATTTTTAGTACATAAACAAAATGATAACAACTATTTTTAGTACATAATCAAATAATTACCTGCCCTACTATCCCACCACAAAGTACAGTTACTCCCACAAAGGTATCACTTGATATATTTGCTCCAACTAATAATGATAGAAATTAGGTAGTTCCAACAGACATGTTTTTTATTGCATTTGGTTCCAACTTTTCCACAAAGTTAAATGAATGAACCTTTTTATCTTTCTGGTTTTGTGTGGTGCCATCTAGTGGCTTTTCATCTTCTAACCAATCGTCTCGGCCATCATCAGCACCACCTGGTGAGAAAATAATAATTATTAGACTGGGCAGTTTAGACTGGGACTATTTTCAAGGTACAAAGTCGGTTCTTAATTTGTTAATCTTTACTTAACATTTGAAGTTAGAATAATGCTAATTTTAATGCATTTTATGCACAGTATATTATTTTATTATTCATAGAATAAAAAAATTCAGAAATGCTTTACAATAATATGAATTCTGTGTAGACACATAAATATGTAGTCATCTGTGTAGACACATAAACATGTAGTCGCCTGTGTAGACACATAAACATGTAGTCATCTGTGTAGACACATGAACATGTAGTCATCTGTGTAGACACATAAACATGTAGTCATCTGTGTAGACACATAAACATGTAGTCACATGTGTAGACACATAAACATGTAATCGCCTGTGTAGACACATAAACATGTAGTCATCTGTGTAGACACATGAACATGTAGTCATCTGTGTAGACACATAAACAGGTAGTCATCTGTGTAGACACATAAACATGTAGTCATCTGTGTAGACACATAAACATGTAGTCATCTGTGTAGACACATAAACATGTAGTCGTCTGTGTAGACACATAAACATGTAGTCATCTGTGTAGACACATAAACATGTAAGTATCCTGTGTAGACACATAAACATGTAGTCATCTGTGTAGACACATAAACATGTAGTCATCTGTGTAGACACATAAACAGTAGTCTCTGTGTAGACACATAAACATGTAGTCCTGTGTAGACACATAAACATGTAGTCATCTGTGTAGACACATAAACATGTAGTCATCTGTGTAGACACATAAACATGTAGTCATCTGTGTAGACACATAAACATGTAGTCGTCTGTGTAGACACATAAACATGTAGTCATCTGTGTAGACACATAAACATGTAGTCGTCTGTGTAGACACATAAACATGTAGTCACCTGTGTAGACACATAAACATGTAGTCATCTGTGTAGACACATAAACATGTAGTCATCTGTGTAGACACATAAACATGTAGTCATCTGTGTAGACACATAAACAGTGTACCTGTGTAGACACATAAACATGTAGTCATCTGTGTAGACACATAAACATGTAGTCGTCTGTGTAGACACATAAACATGTAGTCGTCTGTGTAGACACATAAACATGTAGTCACCTGTGTAGACACATAAACATGTAGTCATCTGTGTAGACACATAAACATGTAGTCATCTGTGTAGACACATAAACATGTAGTCGCCTGTGTAGACACATAAACATGTAGTCGCCTGTGTAGACACATAAACATGTAGTCGCCTGTGTAGACACATAAACATGTAGTCGCTGTGTAGACACATAAACATGTAGTCATTTGTGTAGACACATAAACATGTAGTCATCTGTGTAGACACATAAACATGTACAGACTGTAGTCGTCTGTGTAGACACATAAACATGTAGTCGCCTGTGTAGACACATAAACATGTAGTTCTGTGTAGACACATAAACATGTAGTCGTCTGTGTAGACACATAAACATGTAGTCGCTTTTGTGTGACACATAAACATGTAGTCATCTGTGTAGACACATAAACATGTAGTCGTCTGTGTAGACACATAAACATGTAGTCGTCTGTGTAGACACATAAACATGTAGTCGTCTGTGTAGACACATAAACATGTAGTCGCCTGTGTAGACACATAAACATGTAGTCAGTCTGTGTAGACACATAAACATGTAGTCTCTGTGTAGACACATAAACATGTAGTCATCTGTGTAGACACATAAACATGTAGTCGTCTGTGTAGACACATAAACATGTAGTCGTCTGTGTTCAATGACAACTTGTACAGTTCTCCAGACAATTATCAAGTTCTTCACTTCTAAAAGTCACTGGAAGCAATGAACTAACCGCCGGTCCCTGAACGTGCTGCTCCCCTTGGTGGTGGGGATCCGTGCCGCCTGCGGTGTGATTTATCGCCTTTCTCCCACTCGGCTGAAACAAACAATGTTTATAATTGTTGTAAACAATGTTGTATTCATTTACACAATAGCGTGTAAACGTAACCGTAATCAGAAGATAATTATTATATTAGTAATGTGGCGTATTAGGAAATACGTGTAATCCACAATACGACTGCTTTTTAAATAATTAATGGAAAAATGCAATGAAATTTTTGTAATTTACTTGATTTGTTTGGTAATAACAATAGCATATTTCAGTAATAATAATACTAATAATAATCAGAAAGGTACGAAATATATTACTAATGTTACATAAAACAATAACAACATTGCTATGAACTGTAAACATTATTACAACCAGTCACACAGTAAACCACATCAGTAACGCATATTTATTAAAACATTAATCAACCATATCATTTCTTACAAAAAAGAATCGATCTCACCGTCTCCTTCAAGCTTTGGACGTTTCTTCTTTGTCTCACCAGAGGGCAGCGCCTCCCTGGATGTCGACCGGGGTTGATGTTTGCTGCTATTGGTGCTGCCCTCTCTCAGACCTCTGGTCTCCGGACTGTGTCCCCGACTTAGCGGGCCTTCTATAGGAGGGCTTGGGCTGTACGGGACAAGGAAGAAAAGTCAATGGCGAACCTACACAACTAATACACCAGGTGGCGCCACTGCACAACTCAGGTCTTATGCCTCAACCGCCAGTGTCTCGTTGCCTCGCAACGTTCAACATAGCCAGCATTTGTTAACACACGTTGTAGATATCTTCATAACAGTTGGTGTCTAAAATAATTCAAAGATGAACTGAACAAACAGAATGCACGATTATGTCACAGGTCTGAGTTGCAATTCAGCGCCCCCTAGTGACCATGACGGTGCCCCGTTAAAACGCCAAATATTATGCCACATGGATAGTTTGGCCACTACTTTATGATAAAGTTGCGTGAATCAAGGTTATAAATCGAGTACGGGACAGTCAATTCACTGGGAGTTGACATACATAAAACAATTGAACACAGTTAGCCAGGCATAACGGATAGTACACGAAACAGGTCACGGTTCAGCGACATATCTTCAATAATAATTGACATTGATTGTGCCTTCAAGGTATCTGTTTGTTATAATAGTCATAATGTTAAGTAAACATATTAGTGCTTAATTAACTAACTTAGAATATATTCTGTATCTGAGCCACCAATAGCTGCCCGGGTCACGTAGAACAACTGCGTGACTTTTGTAGAAATGCAAACATTACAATCTAACTGTTCAATGTCTGGTTGATTTCCGTTGAACAATAATAATTAAAATAAAACGCATACTTTAAGGGAAAAGTTTTTAAACCAGCATCACTTTTGTAACATTCACAAACCAACTAAATATATCTGGGGTAGCAGCTTTTAAATAAGTAAAACTACTAAAGACGTCTGGTCGTTGGTGGTAAAGGGATACACCTCCTATTATAAACTCCAATAAATAAACAACAAGTTAACATATTTGGACATTGAGAAAGACGTAGAAACAGATGCCGTCCTATTAAAAATACCAATAAATAAGACAATAAATGTTTTTAGTCCTCGATGGCAGAAAGAGGCGCCTTCCTTTTAAATAAATAAAACAACAACTATTTATTATATTATATTTGGTCTTTGAAAGTAGAAGCAGAAAAAATTCCAATAAATAGAAAACAAATAACAGATATTTGGCCTTCGAGGGTAGAAGTTGATAACTTTCCTGTTAAAAACTCCAACAAATAAAATTACTTAATAAATAAAATAAAATAAAGATAGTTGGACTTTGATGGAGGGTACAAGCAGACACCCTAATTTAAAAAAAAACTCACTCACCATCTTGTTGCGTTCCCAGTCCCTCTCCCTCTCCCTCTCCCTGGTCGCGTCGTCTCCCTCCATCCTCTCCCCTGCCCATTTCTCCCTCCCTCCCCCCACCGGACCTGCCTCCCGATCGTCCTCCCTCTTCCCACGTCGTCTCCTTCCCCCTCTATCCCGCCCCCTATCCCAGTCTTCCCGTCTGTGTTCCCAGTCGATCCCTCTCCCTCCCACCCCACTGTTGCGGGATTCCACGGGAGACAGGTCACTACGTCGTCTCCCTGGCGACCCCCGACCTTCGACCTCCGACATCCTCTTTCTGCAAATCACAAGTATGAACACAGATGAGTAAAATATGCAAATTTTGAATATATAATTTATTCGTAATATTTTGGATATGTTAAATAATTAATTTGTGTTTGATTCCAACAGCGGAATGCATTCAATTTAACAATTTAGTAGTAATAATAATAATGTTGAACACTTATATAGTGCCATTAACATCCACTTGGAGGCACTGTAAGTACATAAATATGTTTACATGTATATATGGAGAATATTAATAAGTTACATAAAATTTATAATATTAATTATGTTAAATTAAACGACAATACATAAAATATACCTGTATATAAAATAATAGTAATAAATTATAAATAAATACCGGTAAGTTACACTAACAATTATGGTAGATTTTCATGTCAATCACTTGGAATATAGTATTCATGGTCACAGACTTCTGTCATAATAATATAATATACCGGTAATATAATATAATATTTATACACTACAATCCAAAGCAGTAGTAGTTCAGAAGTGTTTATAATATATTTTTCAATCAAATATAAAACACAACTTAAATATAAAAATAACATAATACAAGTAAAACATATAAACATTTTAATTAATAAATAAATATGCATATAACTTTTGCATTGGTGTACAGAGCTGAACTAGTGGGACTGTAGTCTTGAAAGGGTTAAACAAACCCACAGAATCCCTACATACTTGAGGGCCATATCCCGACTGTCTGTGGGTTCGAGTCCTCGTTGGCGATCCCGTGTGTCGGGTCGTTCTTCCCACTGCTGGCGCCGGGAAGGTCTTCCCTTCCCAGGGGGCATATCTCCCCTTGGGAGGTCATCTGGGGGCATGATAACAACAGTTGTCAAGTGTGTACCAAGTGCGTAGTCTAAAATGTATAACATGCCTATGGAAAATGTGTTATGCTGCTTGAATAGACAAGTGTGTTAAGACACTTCAAACACTTGAATGGACAAGTGTGTTAAGACACTTCAATAAAACAGTGTGTTAAGACACTTCAGGAGACACTATGGACAAGTGTGTTAAGACACTTCAATAAAACAGTGATAGAACACTGGAGTATGGACAAGTGTGTTAAGACACTTCAATAAAGCAGTGATCGAACACTTGAAAGGAAAAGTGTGTTATGACACTTGAATGGACTGTGTGCTAGGACAATTGAGTGGCAAGAAAGTGTCTTAGGACACTAGGAAGCAAGAGTGTGGTAAGATATTTGAATGGAAATGTTTTAGGACACTTGCATGGAGGAGTGTCTTTGGACATTTGAAGGGTGTTAGGACACTTGCATGGAAAAATATGTTAATACACTTGGAAGAAACAGTAGTGTTAGATCACTTGAATGGAAGAATGTCTTAGTATACTTGAATGGGAAAATGTGTTAGGACACTAGAATGGAAGTGTGTGTTTGAATACTTGAATGGAAGAGTGTGTTAGGACATTTCATTCGAAAAATGTGTTCCTACAACTGAATGGAAGTGTGTTAGGAAAATTTTCTTAATGAAAGAGTGTGTTAGGACACTCAAATGGAACAAAAATGTGTTAGGACACATAAGTGGATGAGTGTGGGAATATGTGTGAATGGAAAAGTGTGTTAGGACATTTGAATAAACAAAACTCGGGACACTCAAAAAAGACACTTGAATGAAAGAGGGGGAAGAATTATGACTGGAAGAGTGTGTTATGACACTTTTCTTAATGAAAGAGTGTGTTAGGACACTCAAATTGAACAAAAATGTGTTAGGACACTTAAGTGAAAGAGTGTGGGAATATGTCTGAATGGAAAAGTGTGTTAGGACACTTGAATAAACGAAACTCGGGACACTCAAAAAAGACACTCAACTGGAAATAGTGGGAAGAATTTTGAATGGAAGAGTCTGTTAGAACACTTGGATGAAAGGGCATTTGAATGAGCAAATGAAGGACATTTGAATGGACGAGGGCACTAAGACTGACCCCGTCGATACTTGTCACCCCGTTTGTCCATCAGAGGTGACCGCTCCCGCACTCGGCCCAGCATTGGCCGGTCGCGCTCCTTCATGTCCACATACATGGGGTCAAGGGGCGGGTCAAGCATTCTGTCCACAGGGAAGCCTGCAAACAACACGACCTATGACCTATGACCTAACCAGACCATTGAGAGAGAAAATTAACAGGAAAAGCATTGGACACAAACTATCTAACTGGTAAACCAAACATTTCTGATAACAACATTTGCCTCCAGGACATTTAAGCCTGCAGCTATCCACACAAGTTAACACATTTTGCATTGCAAGTGTCATTTTTACAGTTTTGAAAACTAGCTCCTTAAATTATTACATACAAAAATTGGGAAAGGTTTAATCACATCATCTTCATTAACCACATCACTGGTAAATAACATTTGTGACTGTCTCTACAGCTGAGCCAAAATATGTCATCCCACGCACAGGTCGTTGTTTAGTTACAGGAGACACAAGGCGTACCAACCTGGAGGAGGGAAGGGGTGGCAGTCTGGGGAACCCCTTCCCCTGGCCCCCCGGCCATCGTCGTGGTAACCAGGGAAGTCTCGTCTGCCCATTGCATCATCCCTTCTCTCCATCACTGGGAAGCAGAAATGTTGTTCAGATGCAGATAATTTCCAGAACATATGTACTGAGCCAGTATATGTTAATTCGACGGCTAGACTCGGCTATAATAATATGATAACTTTGCTGCGCCTAATTGCTTGGAAACCAAACTCAGTGGCTTAAAAGGGTTAATTGATCTCAAATTCAGTAAACAATTTAACAAGATTTAACAAGATTGCCACCTAGAGATTCAAATTTAGATGGCAGGTGGACTAGGAAGCCCTTTGGCTTATCGAGGGTCCAACCTATCTATCTAAGTATACCCCGCCTGTCTTAGGTATGTATTTTATTTTTAAATATATTAACACTACTAGCACCTATACAATCAGCTGATAATCTGTTCCATTCGTTTACTGTTCTTTGTGAAAATAAAAAAAATTAATATCTAGTCTACAGTCTACACTGCTTCTTTGCTAATGTAACTCCATGTCCTCTAGTTCTTCTCTTCCTTGACCTTGAAAAAAATATTTCTGTCAATATTTTCATACCCATTCAATATTTTTAAACACCTCAATCTGATCTCCTCTCAATCTTCTAGTTTCTAGTGTTGTTAAACCAAATTCTTTTAGATTGCGGTTGTCGACAAATGGAATGACACACCAGATGGATTGGTAAGGTTTAAAGTTGTTTTTAAATGATGGTGGAATTTAGCAGTAATTGCAACTGATGAAACATTAGAAGGAAGCATATTCCAAGGAGTGGGCACAGCTACAAAAAATGATCTAGTCTCAGTATTACTGACTTTATGGACAGTAAGTATATTGACTTTACGGACAGTAAGTATATTGACTTTACGGACAGTAAGTATATTGACTTTACGGACAGTAAGTATATTGACTTTACGGACAGTAAGTATATTGACTTTACGGACAGTAAGTATATTGACTTTACGGACAGTAAGTATATTGACTTTACGGACAGTAAGTATATTGACTTTACGGACAGTAAGTATATTGACTTTACGGACAGTAAGTATATTGACTTTATGGACAGTAAGTATATTGACTTTACGGACAGTAAGTATATTTTTGGACAGGTTATTCTTATGCAGTAAGTAATGACATGGACAGTGTTTTGTTTTATGGAAGTAATATTGCTTTATGGACAGAAAAGTATAGATTTTTAAAGAATGATATTGTTTTACGGGAAATGTATATTGACTTTATGGACAGTAAGTATATTGACTTTACGGACAGTAAGTATATTGACTTTATGGACAGTAAGTATATTGACTTTATGGACAGTAAGTATACTGACTTTATGGACAGTAAGTATAGTGACTTTATGGACAGTAAGTATATTGACTTTACGGACAGTAAGTATATTGACTTTATGGACAGTAAGTATATTGACTTTACGGACAGTAAGTATATTGACTTTATGGACAGTAAGTATATTGACTTTACGGACAGTAAGTATATTGACTTTATGGACAGTAAGTATACTGACTTTATGGACAGTAAGTATATTGACTTTACAGACAGTAAGTATATCACAACTTCATGGTCGAAGCTGGACAGGTTTTCTTACAGAAGCAATGAATGGAGTTGCTTATAGTGAAATCTCTGATAAGTAACAGTACAGATCTAAAGATGATAAGATACTGGATGAGAAGCCAGTGCAGAGACCTTAAACTGGTATAGGATGAATAAAACGTGGAGACCGAGTCACAACCGTTGCTATGCAATGTTTATCACAACACTACATTGTAATTTGATGATATCAGATTAGTCTACTAGTAATAATCACAGTTGCAAGACAAGTCTTCAAAGGGAGGACGGGCAGCTCATCTGCCTAGAATTGGCCGAGAAGTAGTTTGTAACAGGAAGTCTGCTGTCTAGAACGTGGGAACGTTAAACTTCAAAGGGTATTGCGGTTAATCTGCTCACATTGGTATCATTGCCAAAAGATTTTGTTTTTAAACCGGATGTTTTGTTTATTATTTCAACGCATCACAGGTGGAACCTTTCAAATGATGAACATCGTTCCAAGCTTAATAAAGTAACTGGCCACAAATTGGTAAACCTTCAACATGCGTGTTGTTGTCAAAAGAATGTAATATTAAATAAAAAAAGTACAATTAAGGAGCTGCTACCTTCGCTTTAAAGAACACAGCGGAAACTCACCGAGATCTCGGCCACCTGGTGGCAGTGGCAGAAGATAGGGTTCTCGGCCATATCGGTCCAGCATTTCGGGAGGCGGGTGCTGAGGGGGGAGGGGCGGGGGTAGAGGACCCTGCTCCGGATCGTAGCGGTATCTGTCCTTCGGGGTGGCCAGCAAGGGCGGGCGGAAGTTGTCCCTGTCGTCGTACATAGCCCTGTACCTTTTCCCATATCGGTCAACGGGCTGATGGGGGAGGGGAAGGTGAGGGGGGCTCTCTTCCCGGGGAAGCCGATCCCGTTCCCGGATCGGTCGTCCACGGTCATCTTTGTATCGTGTCATCCGCTCAACTGGGGACAGGGATCGTCTCGATTTCGGCATCTTCCCGAATTCCTGCGGCGAAAGTGGTCGCCGTGGCAACTCGGAGGGCAGCGGGGAGGGTCGGCGCTCGAATTCGGGGGGACGTGCATACCGGTCTCGATTATCCCCGCGAGATCTCGGGATCGGGGAGTCTGTCCTCCGATCGACTGGGTCCCATTTTTCGACCCGGTCGCGGGATTTCTCCGGGTAATGCCGGTCGAAATCATCGCGTCCATGTTGCCGCTCCCTCGGGTGGTCATATGGGGAACCAGGGCTCTTTTGTCGCGAACGCGAAATCGAGTCAACCGGCTCAGGAGACGCCACCCTCCGGCTTCGCCCACCGTGCTTGCGCCCTCTCGACCTACCTTCATCAATAGAGGGCGCTGTATGCTCGCGGTCCCAATGTCGCTGTCGTTCTTCCAACGGCGGCAACAGCGGCGGCGATGGCCTCCTGACCTTTGACCTGTGCTCGCTGGCGCCACCACGTGGCCGTTGTTTGGGCCGACGGGTATCATCGACGGGTGAGTATCGCTCTTTCGTCATCGTCGAGTGCTTTTTCTTGACAACGCGACTGTCTGGCGTCACAGTGTACGACTTCCGTGGCTTAGCATGACGTCGTGCCTTTGACACGATCACTTCCTCCTCCTCCGAATCTGCGGAATCATCAGAAGAGGAGCTGGATGAAGAGTCGCTGCTGCTGCTGCTGGAGCTGCCACTCGACGAGCTGTCGTCGTCGTCACTCGATGAATCGTCCTCGTCGTCATCGTCCTCCTCGACGTAATGTTTGCGCGACTTCTTCACTTGCTTCGTCGGAGTTTTATTCCGTCGACTTGACTGGTGCCATCGCGTCTTCTCCACAGGTGGTGACACCGCCACTCTTGATTTCGACGAGATGGGTTCACCCTGTAGGTGGCGCTGCTGTGAGGTCACTTGCTCCCGACTCGGGTCGTCCCTCGGTGGCGGCGTCCGCTTCGATTTTGTGACATATTCGTCGCGACGGTGCCTTTTCTCCGGTCGTGACTCGATTGCGGGCTCCGGTGGCGACAGCTGGCGTTTGCGGCCCGATTTCGGCTTCTCCAGGGAAGGAGGTAATTTCGCTGGTACATCTGTGGCTGGTTCGTATTTCTCCCGCCGTGAGACGCTGCGATCATCGGCGCCTTTCCGCCGGTGGCCGGACGAGTGAGTCTGCCGCGGTGGCGGTGACCTTGACTCTGACGAAGACTTCGATGGCGACCTTGACATTGCCCCGGATGACCTCGACTTACGGGACTGGTCGGTGACGGAATGTTTTGGCTTCTTCCTAGATGGAATGATGTCCAACTGGGCAGTGGTTTCTCTCTCAGTGAACCTGAGGCAAAGTAACAAATGATTCCACAAAGTAACAAATGATTCCACAAAGTAACAAATGATTCCACAAAGTAACAATTGATTCCACAAAGTAACAATTGATTACACAAAGTAAGAAATGATTCCACAAAGTAACAAATGATTCCACAAAGTAAGAAATTATTCCACAAAGTAACAAATTATTCCAAAGTAACAAATTATTCCACAAAGTAACAAATTATTCCACAAAGTAACAAATGATTCCACAAAGTAACAAATGATTCCACAAAGTAACAAATGATTCCACAAAGTAAGACATGATTCCACAAAGTAACAATTGATTCCACAAAGTAACAAATGATTCCACAAAGTAGCAATTGATACCACAAAGTAACAAATGATTCCACAAAGTCACAAATGATTCCACAAAGTAAGAAATGATTCCACAAAGTAAGAAATGATTCCAAAGTAACAAATGATTCCAAAGTAACAAATGATTCCACAAAGTAAGAAATGATTCCGCAAAGTAACAATTGATTCCACAAAGTCACAAATGATTCCACAAAGTAACAAATGATTCCACAAAGTAACAAATGATTCCACAAAGTAACAAATGATTCCACAAAGTAACAAATGATTCCACAAAGTAACAAATGATTCCACAAAGTAACAAATGATTCCACAAATTCAAAAATGATTCCACAAAGTAACAAATGATTCCACAAAGTAACAATTGATTCCACAAAGTAACAATTGATTCCACAAAGTAACAAATGATTCCACAAAGTAAGAAATGATTCCACAAAGTAACAAATGATTCCACAAAGTCACAAATGATTCCACAAAATCACAAATGATTCCACAAAGTCACAAATGATTCCACAAAGTAACAAATGATTCCACAAAGTAACAAATGATTCCACAAAGTAACAATTGATTACACTAAGTAACAAATGATTCCACAAAGTAACAAATGATTCCACAAAGTAAGAAATGATTCCACAAAGTAACAAATTATTCCAAAGTAACAAATTATTCCACAAAGTAACAAATGATTCCACAAAGTAACAAATTATTCCACAAAGTAACAAATGATTCCACAAAGTAAGACATGATTCCACAAAGTAACAATTGATTCCACAAAGTAACAAATGATTCCACAAAGTAGCAATTGATTCCACAAAGTAACAAATGATTCCACAAAGTCACAAATGATTCCACAAAGTAAGAAATGATTCCACAAAGTAAGAAATGATTCCAAAGTAACAAGTGATTCCAAAGTAAGAAATGATTCCACAAAGTAAGAAATGATTCCGCAAAGTAACAATTGATTCCACAAAGTAACAAATGATTCCACAAAGTCACAAATGATTCCACAAAGTAACAAATGATTCCACAAAGTAACAAATGATTCCACAAAGTAACAAATGATTCCACAAAGTAACAAATGATTCCACAAAGTAACAAATGATTCCACAAAGTAACAAATGATTCCACAAAGTAACAAATGATTCCACAAAGTAACAAATTATTCCACAAATTCAAAAATGATTCCACAAAGTAACAAATGATTCCACAAAGTAACAATTGATTCCACAAAGTAACAAATGATTCCACAAAGTAAGAAATGATTCCACAAAGTAACAAATGATTCCACAAAGTCACAAATGATTCCACAAAATCACAAATGATTCCACAAAGTCACAAATGATTTCACAAAGTAAGAAATGATTCCACAAAGTAACAAATGATTCCACAAATTCAAAAATGATTCCACAAAGTAACAAATGATTCCACAAAGTAACAATTGATTCCACAAAGTAACAATTGATTCCACAAAGTAACAAATGATTCCACAAAGTAAGAAATGATTCCACAAAGTAACAAATGATTCCACAAAGTCACAAATGATTCCACAAAATCACAAATGATTCCACAAAGTCACAAATGATTCCACAAAGTAACAAATGATTCCACAAAGTAACAAATGATTCCACAAAGTAACAATTGATTACACTAAGTAAGAAATGATTCCACAAAGTAACAAATGATTCCACAAAGTAAGAAATGATTCCACAAAGTAACAAATTATTCCAAAGTAACAAATTATTCCACAAAGTAACAAATGATTCCACAAAGTAACAAATTATTCCACAAAGTAACAAATGATTCCACAAAGTAAGACATGATTCCACAAAGTAACAATTGATTCCACAAAGTAACAAATGATTCCACAAAGTAGCAATTGATTCCACAAAGTAACAAATGATTCCACAAAGTCACAAATGATTCCACAAAGTAAGAAATGATTCCACAAAGTAAGAAATGATTCCAAAGTAACAAGTGATTCCAAAGTAAGAAATGATTCCACAAAGTAAGAAATGATTCCGCAAAGTAACAATTGATTCCACAAAGTAACAAATGATTCCACAAAGTCACAAATGATTCCACAAAGTAACAAATGATTCCACAAAGTAACAAATGATTCCACAAAGTAACAAATGATTCCACAAAGTAACAAATGATTCCACAAAGTAACAAATGATTCCACAAAGTAACAAATGATTCCACAAAGTAACAAATGATTCCACAAAGTAACAAATTATTCCACAAATTCAAAAATGATTCCACAAAGTAACAAATGATTCCACAAAGTAACAATTGATTCCACAAAGTAACAAATGATTCCACAAAGTAAGAAATGATTCCACAAAGTAACAAATGATTCCACAAAGTCACAAATGATTCCACAAAATCACAAATGATTCCACAAAGTCACAAATGATTTCACAAAGTAAGAAATGATTCCACAAAGTAAGAAATTATTCCACACAGTAAGAAATGTTTCCACAAAGTAAGAAATTATTCCACAAAGTCACACATGATTCCACAAAGGTAACAAACTCACCAGGGAAACCATCATGTAGAGCCTAACAATTCCCCATTCACACTAGAAACTGGTCTCAAGCCAGATTAGTTAATGCGCATTAACTAATCCGGTTCAGACACTCTGTTGCATTGACAGTGCAGCTGCCTCAACCAGACTAGTTCTTGTCAACTAATGCAGTTGTTTTAACTCATGACCACATCTTGTCACAGAGGAGCAAGTGGACAGGAGACTAATTACCTACGTCACATGACAGTTATCTACCAAGCCAGCCCCAACATCTGGAATTAATTAAGTCACATTTAATGTGACTTGGTTTTAATCCCCTTTGCATTCACACTAGCAATTTGAACCAGTTCAAAACTAAACCGTTTTGAAACCCCCTCAAGGAGATGGATTACTTTCATCCCATTTAACTCAGTGATCTGATTTAGATTTTGTCGTGTCAACTGGAGCGAAACCGGTTTTGCACCGGATTAAATGTGCTGATGTGAACGTGGTACACGTGTCCCAGTACTTAATGACAGATGCACCTTATATAGCACTACACATTTACACCGTTTAGACAATTTTACTAAGAGCACATTTTTTTTCCGGACAAGCACTTGTTTTCTCTTATTCACTATGAGTGAAACTTTCACTCAAGCAGACACTATGTAAGTACTTTCCAACATGTATTTATAATTCACAGAAACGCTGTTTTTTGGTTTAGTGCACATAGAAATATACCACAGGATGTAATGTGAATTCAAGAAAAAGGTGTTTATTTCCTTTAATAATGTGTCTCACCTTTCCGCACGTTTCATTTATCCAACTAAAAATTCTGGGAACAAAAGTGCGCGGATAAAACAAGATGTGATGATAATTATATTAGTTCATATTTTTGTTAAGATAATAACTTAGTTAGGTCTTAGGTGGTTTACATCCAAACAGCCCAAATTTGGGCTAACGCAGGAGTTGTCCTAGCTCTCTATAGAATTAGTGAGTCCACTACAAGTTACACATTTACCCCCTGTGTGGGATCTTTTACTTCCCCTGGCATAGACACCAGATAGAAGGGACCACCAGCTTTTAGTGTCTCTTCTGAAAGACACAGACAAATGTGGGGTGAATGAAATTGCCTATGTTTCGAAATGGCGGTAGGTGGGATTGAACCACCGTCCCCTCGATTGACACTCTACCGCGCGACCATGGCTCCCCACGATTACTTACCCTCAATATTACTTATATTCATAACAATTCAAAATTACAGCCATATAAATATCACCTTTTTAAGAATGACCTTATCGTCTAATCAGCTAGCTCAAATTGTGGGATCATTCAACACATTAAATGTGTAAACATTGTGGGTCTATTTTAATTGGAAAAATTAAATTTAAAAAGGGGATTTTTAAATTCAACAAACATTAAATGTGTAAACATTGTGGGTCTGTTTAGTGATTATTACAGGATCATTTAATACATTAAATGTTTAAACATTGTGGGTCTGTTTAGTGATTATTACAGGATCATTCAACACATTAAATGTGTAAACATTGTGGGTCTGTTTAGTGATTATTACAGGATCATTCAACACATTAAATGTGTAAACATTGTGGGTGTTTAGTGATTATTACAGGATCATTCAACACATTAAATGTGTAAACATTGTGGGTCTGTTTAGTGATTATTCCAGGATCATTCAACACATTAAATATGTAAACATTGTGGGTCTGTTTAGTGACTCAGACCTTTTCTCTCTGCGCTCTTCATCAGGACTGGGTGTCCTCGGTCCCTTCGTCTTTTTCTTCTTCTTCTTCTCTTTCTTCCTCCTTCGTAATCATATCAGAAATAAAGAGCTAAGATAAAGAGCTCCTAAGGACAATTCATCATTAAAAAATATTTCATTAAATTAAAGGAACTTTTTCAAAACACAACTATACATTGCTGCATTACCGAGAGCACTATTTCCATGACACACCAGCAACACTGTCCAACTGACGTGTCACGATGGTGACTGAAGATAACTTTTAAGGAGCAAAATCAATTATAAAGAGCAAAATTGGGCTTAGGAGCTCTTAACATTGTTAGTGAAATGGGCCCCAGTAGTGTTTATTTTACCAACATAAAATGGACCTGTACAGACAGACACAGGCAACATGTGGACGTGTGGCTCTTTGGGAGGTGAGGTGTTCTTAGAAATACTCAATCAAATACAAATTTCTTGTGTACTATCTGTGTGCACTAAGATACGCTTATGTTAAATTTGATAAACATTAGCCAGCAGTTTTTAATATACTTTTTCACCAGTGTTAAGACCTTCGGAATGATCCATTCAAATTAATACACATTTCAGAAATGACAGTGCGCTAATGGACGTCTATGCCAAATTCTAGAAACAGACCGTCATCAGCTTATTATAAGATAACTGCGCATAGCGAACAACGCACAGGAAATGATGTCATAAGTCCATTGGACCTTCGGCCCAAAAGACTAAAAACAAATTGATAATAAAGAATACATTTAACTAATAATAAATTATAATTAAAATGATGAACTGTTAAAATACATCAGTTAGCTTAAATCAACATGAAATTAAACAATTTACCATTTAAGTGTTAACAAACACTCAGTCATATACACTAACTGGAAGTAGAAAAAATAATAATAAATACATTTATTAAATTAAAAAATTACAATGATACAAATTACAATGATTAAAATAAATACAAACAACAATTATTAAAATATATAAAAACATACAATTATTACAATAAATACAAATTTTTATTATTAAAACAAATATAAATGACGAATAAAATAAATAAAAATTACAATAACAATAATTAAAAAAACTATGGTTAAAAAATAAATAAACAAAACAATTATTAAAATATATAAAAATGACAATAAAATAAATAAAAATGACAATTGTCAACAAAAAAATTACAATTACTGAAATAAACAAAGAATACAATAAAAAATGCCACTGTTAAAATAAATAAAATTACAATTATTAAAATAGATAAACAAAAATTACAATTGTAAATCTAAATATAAATTCTCCTTCTCCTACTCACTTGTTAGGGGAATCCTCACTGCTCAGGGGCAGAGCCGCCGAAGATTTCTTTGGCTGGTCCCATTTCCCGGACCACGATGGTCCTGTCACAGTGGCTGGGTCCCGGTCAAGGACCTCTGATGTCACCTGACAAATGAAGGAAGTACGCCTTGACAACTTAACAGAGGACTGTGTCTTTATGACAATTATGTACATGACAATACATGTGACCAGGCATAGCAACACAAGAACCGTCAGATATATAATAATATACGCTATGTTATATGTGACGGAAGGTGACAACAAAAGCGTCACATCTCGGCATTGCAAAAGCACAGCAAAAACATGCATATTAAAAACAGGCGAGTTGTGATATTATATTAATTTTATAATTCATAGAAACGGTGTGTTTTTTGGCCTGGTGGATATAGAAATATTCAAGCAAAAGGTGTTTTTATTTCCTTTAATAAGGTGTCTTGCTATACCGCACGTTTCATTTATCCACCTAAAAATCCCGAGGAGCCAGTGTGTGGACATAACAAGATGTGACCATAATTATTATATTAGTTCATATTATTATTAATGATTTTCCAATGGTGATTATTGGTGCGTTCGATATGCGCAAAGTTTTGAATTCTTATGTGTTTCTGATAAATTTGTTGATCACTGTACAACTGTATATGTTAACATTGTAGTAGTTCAGTGACTCCACAGAAACACCAGACACTCGATTAAGAAGATCTGGGTTTGAACCCGGTGCTGCCGGGTAAAATCTTGGGCATGTTTTTCACTCTACGTTGCTCCTGTTCACTCAGCTGTACGATTGAGTACCTGGCTATAGACAGTGGTGAATATTTGTGTATGTGTAGTCTTCGTGAATTAATTGCTGTGTGGCTGAATGCTTCCCAGAGACGCCGAGATGGTGTCTGATTGAACTGGTCTGCCGGGAAGTGTCAGAGCACTGAACCATCCCAGAGATTGGATACTGCGCTATGTAAGAATTTACCTTTAATTATTTATTCTTTCTAACATTTATTCAAAACTAAACAACACTGTTACAACAAAACAAAATAGATAATTACAACATTAAACGGTATATTTATTGTACTTACAGACTTTGCTACAGTGCTGCCCTCTGCTGGCTCCTTGTTGACCTCCTCGGCTTCGAGCATGCTCAGTTGCTTCTGAATCAGCTGTCGTTTCTCCATCAACTTCAAGGTCGCATCAAAGTCATCCAGTTCTTCTTTATCTGACAATTGCAGATGTTATTTCATTTCAGACAAAATTGTTCTACAAGTGCCTTGCATTTTTTACTCTGTTCTAAACCTATATTTTTATGCACATAGTGTTCAATGTCTCTAAGTAAACTATACATTTCCCGAAAGGATGCAGAGTTTTCTATTTAGTTCCAAAATGTATTACTTAGATAATGAAACAGAACCCCATATGATGCGACGTGTGTAGTAAACAACTAAACAGTCACTCTTCACTTTTCTGATATCACTTCCTGGTTATTTTCAAGCTGAAGCAAAACTAAGTGTAACTATAAAAATAGTGGTCCATGACATCACTTGAAAGAAAACTTCCTTTTCGAATTATTGATTTTACTGGTTCTTTTCAAATTATGTCATGGATATCAGCCAATGGCAGCAGACGTTTGAAAGCGTGATCGGCACAGCTGGTTGTTGACACTTCTTGACAAAACAGGTGCTTTGTGGCAGTGAAATAGCTAAACAGTATCTATCTGTATTTCCTTAAGAAATAAACATACCAGAAACTGAAAAGGTGAGCATAACATAACATAACACCCAGTGCTCACACCTGCACTTTACCCTTTATTTCCGTGGTAGGCCTGTTTAATTAAACACCATCTCAACTTTTCTGGGAAGCATCCAGCCACTCTGCCATTAATTCACAAATTTACCCAAGACAATGTTCATCAAGTTGGAAGTATATTATTCCAGTAAAATTTCTGATTACACAACTAATAATTTCTACTCACATCGACGGCCTTCTTCAGGAACTGAATTGTCACTGCTCGCTAGATGGCGTGGCGAGCAGACTGTCCCAAATGTGACTTAGTTTGTAGCCCCCCTCGTCTCTGTTCATAGATGTTCATAGCAGTGACAATTCAGTTCCTGAATAAGGCTGCCGATGGTGGCTGAAGCGTTGAAGTGAATTGCAACTATTAGTTGTGTAATCGGAAATTTTGCTTGAAAAAATTGCCAAAGGTTTAACACTGAAGCACACGATTTGAATCGTAAAATTTTGTTTCAGGTTTACTCACCATGCTCCAGTGGCAGATCAGAGTCAGCATTTTCGCTGTTGGCCAGGTTCGTCTTTGTCACAACTATGGCCGACTTCACTTTGCCCTCCTTCTCTTTCTTGCTGCGACTCTTGCGCTCCCTCTGGTGGCACAAACAGGCATAAATCGAGGTCAATGGGTTGCTACAGAGTAGACGCTACAATTAGTAACAAAGATGGCGCCCGGACATTTGCTATTTGAAAATAAAAATGATGGGTATGGCAACTGAACCGTTACTGGTGAGACTTTCGATAAATAAATGTATGGTAAATGTAAATGCTTACCACAAAAAGGGCTTTAATTTTATGATGCTCTCAGAGAGAGGCAGTCATGTGCATCAAACAAATGGCAGATTTGTTTACGTTGGATTAAACGCCGACTGTTCGCGTAAAGTTTCTGAACGACAACAACGAAACAACATACAGTGCCGCTTGCGTATTCTACTGCATCAATCAAGACAAATAATTAATTACAACAAATTCGATGGAATTCTGCAAACAAATTTGAGTAGAGACAAAGTTGAGATTGCCATCTGTTTCACAACTCCATTCCAGACAAATCGCCTGCGGGTGCTAAGTGCGACTGGCATCAACCAACAAGTTTCAATTAATAAGCTTTGCTTCTATCATTTCAGATTTGCAGTGGTGTGACCTATTCACTAACCCTATCCTTGTCGACATCTTCCGTCTCCCCAATGTCTTCCTCCGCGCTTCCTTCCGAGTCCCTGTCCCTCCTCTTCCTTGACCGACGGTGGGAGTGGGAGTTGGGGCTATCTTCCCTTGAGCTCCTGAGAAGCAACACAACAGACAGTGTTTGAGAAAGACTGCTGTCGGCCTATGTGTCAACTGATAGATAAGCGACATACGAAAATATGAATTAAAAAAGAAATGCCGTGTTTTTACTCATTTGGAAAGAAAACCAAGACACGACTGAACTGGTATCAATTGACATATGATGAGAAGGGACGAAGCACACCTTATCAAATGATGACTGGTGACTGATAGATCAGGACGAAGAAAGAAAGGATGACCAGAGGTCAGGTATAAAACACACAAATAAAGTCGGCCTTAGTACAGTTAAGGCGACGAACAGGGCGAGACAATCAACATGGAGGATGAAAGTCTCCAGCCAGTGACCACCAATGAGAGGGGGAAAAGCAGAGAATATGAAGCCACATTTTTACTGAAAAGGATATCCAATGTAAACATTAAAAACAATGGTGTCAAGAGTTGGCGTGTCGGGAGCATCAATGAACTTGGGGAGGATACTGTAAATATTTCAACAAGCGTAAAGCTATGCCTACTAAATACATGGCACAGTCTAAGTGCAACTACTGAATAGACTGGTGAAACGCAACTACCGGTAGTGTAATTTTGCAATGGGTTAGCCTATTGTTGTAAGTACACTTTATGAAACCTGCCCCTGATACCTTGGCCCTGTCCAGACAACTGGGTGTTGGAAGTGACATTTGGACCTGAAACCTGCCCCTGATACCTTGGCCCTGTCCAGACAACTGGGTGTTGGAAGTGACATTTGGACCTGAAACCTGCCCCTGATACCTTGGCCCTGTCCAGACAACTGGGTGTTGGAAGTGACATTTGGACCTGAAACCTGCCCCTGATACCTTGGCCCTGTCCAGACAACTGGGTGTTGGAAGTGACATTTGGACCTGAAACCTGCCCCTGATACCTTGGCCCTGTCCAGACAACTGGGTGTTGGAAGTGACATTTGGACCTGAAACCTGCCCCTGATACCTTGGCCCTGTCCAGACAACTGGGTGTTGGAAGTGACATTTGGACCTGAAACCTGCCCCTGATACCTTGGCCCTGTCCAGACAACTTACCTCTTTGGTGGGTGTTGGAAACGACATTTGGACCCGTATATGCACTGCCCAGTTTTCATCCAGTTCCGACATTTCTCCAGTGACTGCCGACACAGAATACAGTATTAACTATTTAACTGTTGAGCACAAACGAAAGCTATTTATACTTTCTTGTCAGTGTTAGTTCAGAGGTATACCACTGTGCAGGGCTTTATGCAGGATAACATTATTGCCACGCACACGTTTTGGTGGACACATGGGTGTTAACTGTTAAGCCAGTTTACAAACTTTTAAATGTGTCTGATGACCTGAAATGCACTACAAACACACATGTGACACCATTTTTACTCACTTTCAAGGCATAACTAACAATATCTATGGTTTTGGAAGACCTTTTTTTGCTCCTTCATTTTTTACCCGTCCACCATATTTCAACCTATGCATATTCGTTTTTACCCATACAAATGACGGGTGGACGGGTCTCTACATAAAGCTATGCCACTGTTACTCTAACCTGGCTAGGGTATTGTCCACATTTACAATAACCAGTTTGGTTTTGTTGGCTGGGGTTTTGTTCCCGCACCGGGCAGACATAATCAAAGTATTGTGACACATGTCACACCACAAAGTAGTGGATGATTCCTGCCTCAATTCTACCCCATACCTCAGTGTCCTCATAGCTGCGTCTTGGGGCTCCGGGCCCGAGTCGTGCAAACACACTTGGTTTCCGCTTCTCAGCCGAACTCTCGCTGGACGACTTAGTTGTCGACTCAACTGTCACCTTGCGACGAGATTTCGAACTACTCATTTTGATTAAATCCAGTTGTCACTTCCTACTGCACCGAAACCTGCAGAATTATAAGGAATAATACATTTTAATCAAGTTTTATTTGCCATTTTCAACACGTATTTTACATTTTATGTCAAATAGAAATGTGTTCTGACATTTGAGTGTCATGCAGTGCCTATATACAATAAAATACTATATGTATTCATAATATATATATATATATATATATATATATATATATATATATATATATACACACACACATATATATGTATATATTATACAATGTTGTTTAAAATAATAAAGTACACATTTAAAATCATTATTTTGATCTAATAAATAACTAAATAATGTCTCTAAGATGTCCTTAAAAATAATAAATTATTTATTTTAAAATAATGATGTCAACCTAATAATAAATATAATATATCTAAGATATCAATCGTGAATAATGTTGCATGTAGCATTAAAAATTTTTTATCTCAACAACTGACGGATGAAAATATATGAAATGAATTATATTGTATATGAAATTTTTTGGTGAATAAAATATGATTATATGAACATTTATGTGATCCAATCAGTTACATTTCAACCAGAGATGGAGTGAGTACAATACAAATGTACTCGAGTACGAGTACTTTGAACATGCATGAGTACGAGTACGAATACGAGTACTCAGAAAACAAATGTACTCGAGTACGAGTACGATTACTTTACAATATACTCGAGTACGAGTACGATTACTTTACAATATAAGCATGATTACTTTAATGAATATCCTATTTCTAACATAAAGGCGACTTTCATGGAATCCCTAGGTGTCATTCTTGTTCTGTTGTTATGACACTAATGTTCTAACTGATTACTGCTATCCACTATCCAGGTGTTATTGTTATTAATAATTAGACGACTTTCTCAGGTATTGGATGAATCATTTAATGCTGGATTAATAATTTAATTTATGGTTTCTGAATCAAATACAAATAGGAGGCATTTAAAAATGTAAAATAAATATGATCAAATACATTACAATAACAACACTTCAAAACCAGGGGGGCATATTCAAAAGAGTAGTATATCAGATGGGTCCAGACATGGAGTCAAATACATTTGTATTTGAAAGTATTTAAATACTTTTTTAAATATTTGTATTTGATGTTTAGGAATTAAAAGTATTTGTATTTAAATACTTTCCTAAAGTATTTGACTTGTTCAATTTAAACATTTCTTTTTCACTGTCACATATAATGCCTTCCAAACTGATTACCTTAATGCACTGCAACTTCACCCAACAGTGCTAATTACTGATGAAGACACCTAACAGCAGGCTTCCCCCGGCCCTGCAGTGACCACAACTTGTGTTTGCTCAGAGCCAGAGGATATTTGAAAAAAATATATGAACGAGTATTTGAAATACTTTTCAATGTATTCATATTTAAATACATTTATATTTTAAAAGTATTTGTAATCCCTCAAGAATATTTGTATTTAAATACATTTCAATGTATTTGACCCCATGTCTGGATGGGACAAACACAGAATGGTTGTGGATTTAGACAGGTTTACAGTTTGCACTTAATTAAACATAATAGACAGGGACTTAGCAGCTAACTGCCCAGACCCAGTCAGGATTCTGGATGTTGGAAACATGACCAGTCATTCACACCATACTGACAGAGCAAACAGTACAGGTGGGGCTGAGGCCTGGCTTCTAAAGTTACAAAGCAAGATGTTAGGGGATGCTTATCTCCTGCAGTGCTTCCCAGGGACTGTCATAATATAACTTGTACTTTGTACTAAGTAGGAGGGTGAGGAGATGTTGCTTCTCTGGGAAGAGAAGGTATTAATTAGAGAAATCTGAATTAATATTTATTTAACTGAAATGCTCAACAGTAATAGAAAATGAATACCTTGATTATTATTACATTTATTAGATTACTTCTAATATTGCCATTTTTATCTGTCTAATATATTTGCTTGCAACTGTTCATATGAAAAAAATGTAATCGTGAGAAGTAATCGTGAGTACGATTACTTTGGTAATGTACTCGAGTACGAGTACGATTACTTTCCTTCGTACTCGAGTACGAGTACGAGTACTCAAAAAGTACTCGTACTCGAGTACGAGAACAAGTACACGAGTACGATTACTCCATCTCTGATTTCAACAAGTGTAATGAAAACATGAAAATCAGAAATGATAATTTCACTAGGCTATATATGAAACAATCCCAGAACCTACCACATTGGTCGTGCGTAACTTATTAATGTAACCATGTATGTTAGTTTTATCCCAGACTGGAGCCTGGAGGCAGTAAACCATTTAATAAATTTAACAAATGGCTACCATTTACTAGTTTAGTTATATTGCTGAATGGAATGTTCTGTTCCTATGTATAATTTCCAATCAAAATATGGCTCACTACTTTCACAAACAGGTGCTGCTTTAGCATAATACTTCAATTTGCGCGAACAAACTAAACTGCTGTTATAAAAAAACCAAAGCAGCGCAAGCCAAGAACCTGGAAATGAAGTAACTCAATTATCGCTCAAATAAATGTACTCGGCGATTGAACAGCTGCTATTCTAACGTTCAGCTTCCTTGACAGTCACGTTGATAGCGTGTAACATCGTATATTACCTGTGCACATATGGCAGTCGTCTAGAACATCACGCGAATAGTTGTAACAAACGCCAGTTGCTTCGGCGGAAAACCACCAAACGACTTCAAAGCGAGCCTTACTTTTAGGGATCCTGTATTTTTTTTTTTTATAAATAATTTGTTTTGGTATTTGCCACGCTTCTACACCGGTCAGAATGGGTGCAAAGACACACTTGATTGTACGGTTCTGAAGACCTTAACATGAAGAGTTGCACAACAAAAATGGTCACAATGGTCAATATAACAATTCGCAACGAGCGCTTATTTCTTACAGGGAGCATTAATTTGTATATTTTCTTCGATTCCGTAAACTCCGTGAGGTGGCGCTATTGTTTGTTGCTTTTTCAGGGTATTCAACTCGTTGGATTTATTTAATATAAATTGTAAAACATTGTACAGATATATACATCAGATATAAATACAAAGTACATTAGATAAAAGGATTACACACAAAAGTGCAACCACTTATTTCCATTGTGGTCCCAGACAAATATACAGATAAGATACAGACAGATACATGACATACATTGACACAAAATGACAAATGTAACAATTTTGTAAACAACAATAATAAATAAAATGTGACTGCATATAAAATACATTGATATATACAATTAGAAAAGGGGGAAAATAATCTCCTGATTTGAAACACCATAGGTCATTTCTAAAATCCTGTAATTGTTTACCCAAAAATAAATAATACTAATAAATAATACAAATAAATAATAATAAATAAAAACTACGTCATAAATTACGATTAAAAATAAATAAAAGAGCTGGCTTCCTGATCATTAAGATAATTGAACAAAAACCGTTTCACTAGACATTTAAATTGAGTGATGTTCAGAACACTTTGTATATGTTGTGGCAATTCGTTCCATGTTATGGACGAATACCTCGGTGCTCTATCATTTATAACATTCTATGCAAGGTTCAATTTTAACTGTTTTACCCGTAGCTCAAGTGGTAACATATTCTCCAGCCTAAACTCCCTCAAACCGATGTGTGTTCTAGCTTGTGCATTTATGAGGAACCATGCATAGTCAAAATGATATAGTATTAAGGCTGATGTAAGAAGTTTCTTTGTTTTTATGTTGACATTTTTTGTTTCTCTATACAAGAATTTTAATTTAACATTTGACTTACAAATAATCTTATCAGCCACTCTTTCTCCAGTTAGAGACTGATCTAACTATATACCTAGATATTTAACACGTGTTTGGCATGTCAATGTGGTGCCAGCACATTTCACCTGAATAGAACTACAGGTATGAAGTTTACGTTTTGATCCAAAAAGAATAGATTCGGTGTTCCCTAGATGGAGGGACAATTTGTTATTAACTAACCACACTCTGGCTGCCTCAAGCTCTGAAGAAAGACTTTCTTGGATCAATTGGATGTTTTTACCCGAAACTAAAAGAGCTGAATCATCAGCATACAAAAGAAGTTTGCTGCGAACGGCCGTGGAAATATATAT
Organism: Ridgeia piscesae; assembly: GCA_025642075.2. NCBI lineage: Eukaryota > Metazoa > Annelida > Polychaeta > Sabellida > Siboglinidae > Ridgeia > Ridgeia piscesae. The sequence goes on from JAODUO010001286.1 coordinate 47,397, forward strand.
TATAATTAATAAAGGTCCCATAATTGAACCTTGTAGGACACCACATGTGACAGTCATATGTTTCGATATAGTTTCTTTGATTTCAACTGATTGTTTTCGTTCACATAAATATGATTTAAACCAAACTATGGCAGATTTGTGAAGTCCTATTGTTTCGAGTTTTTGAAGCATAATATTATTATGATTTACCCTATCAAAGGCCCTCTGAAGATCAAATAGCACCATACCTATGTAATTACCTTTATCTTGCTCCTGTTTTAGGAAGTCAGAGAGTGATATTAAACACGTTTCGGTAGAATAGGAGGATCTAAAGCCAGACTGATGTTTATACAGTAGATGATGTGTTTGGAGATACGTTTTCAATTGTTGATATGCAATCCTTTCAAATCATTTTGAGATCCTATTTAAAATCGAGATCGGTCTGTAATTATCGGCTTCCATTTTATTATTCTTTTTGTAAATGGGCGTAACTTTTGCATGATTTAAGATTTACTGGGATTTCGCCGGTGGACAATGATAAATTAAAAATATGGGTCAAAGGAGAAGCAATGAGCCTGGCACCATCCTTACTGAATCTGGACGATAATAAGTCCAAACCAATTGCCTTGCTCGCGTTCAATTTACATAAAATACTGAGTACATTGTTCTCACTGACTTCACTAAAACAGAAGCTGTTGCTGTTTACACCCAGTGACCTGTAGAAATCTTGAAAATGTTCGCTTTTATATTTACCATTACTTGCTGGAAGTTGATCAAACAGTGTTGAGACTACATTAGTAAAGTAGTTGTTAAATGTTCTGATACTATTGATTTGTCAAAACATATGTTATTATCAATGTTTAAACCTATGCTTCCTGGCTTAATGAGTTCCTAGGCTTTTCAGCAATTGCCATAATTTTTTAGATTGTTGTTTGAATTCATCAGTGTTATTAGCAATGAAGTCTGATTTGGCCTGTTTTTCTTATATTGAACCTGATTCCGAAGATAAATGAATTTCATGTGCCAACTGGCGTCTTTAGTCTTTCTGAATTTTGAAAAGCCCGATATCTTTCATAAATCAGGTCTAGTATCTCACCCGTCACCCAAGGGGCAGTACGCTGTTTAATACGGATATATTTCAATGGAGCAATGTTATCGATAACGACCATCAACTTAGAATTAAAATGATAAAAAGCCTCGTGTACAGAGTTTGAATCACATCCTGCCAATCAACCTCGTGCAGTTTTTCTTCAAATATTTCCTTACTGTAATTTCTTAGCGATCTCAATGTCACACCGTTATGACGACTGATGGGGATTTTCTTGCATTTGCGTGTACAATATATTACTTGGTGATCGCTTAAGCCAGGGTCTAATGCACCACATCGTGATATTTTAGCAGGGTCTGAGATAAGGATGAGATCTAAGATGGTGGATGTTGTGCTAGTTATCCTACTAGATGTGTTAATAAGTTGGGACATAGACATAACATGTTTCAGTGACACATGCAACTTATTAGTATGACAATGCATTTGAGAGAAGTCAATGTTACAGTCGCCCATCATAATAATTTCTTTGTTTGTAAAACAATTACAGTGCAAGCAACATTGTTCAAGTGTATTAAAAAGTCCACTTGCTTGGGTGGACGGTAGCATACACCAAATTAAAATAGGTTTGGTCTTAGGTAGATACAGTTCAGCCCATGCCGTTTCTAGAGTTGTACATATATCGTCTCTCAGTTTAAAAATAAAGTCTCTTCGTTTGTAAATACAAACACCACCACCTCGCGATTTCTGTCACGCCGGATAATAGTATAGTCCGCAATGTAAATTTCCGAGTCTGTGACCGACGCATCCAACCAAGACTCGGTGATGCCGATCACCGCCACTTTTGACGTATACGTTTGCAGCAAGAATTGTTAAATCGTCATGTTTCGGGAGAAGACTGCACGTGTTCAAATGTATGAAGTTTAGACCCTTTGAATGTAAACATTCAAAGTCAAGGGGTCTTTCACTCGTTGACTGGTCGGCGGCGTCATCTGCGATTTCGGACAGAAAATCGTTGACTTGCGTGATGATAGACGGGCGATCGCTGTCATCAGCAAACAGCAGGGCGTGAAGTGTACACTGATTGCACAGAAATGTAACCTCGCCACATCGTACCCGTCATTTGAAAACACGCCGGCACATTTGTTGTGTGTCCACTGGTCACAGGAGTCGCACGAAATAGCTCTACTGCGACCAGTGACACCCTTTCCACAACGATTACATGAATGTTTTGGTGTGTAGATCCTCGAAACGTTTCGTTAGTGCTTCTTCTTAATTCGCAGAGCTGGATTAAAACCAATCACTGTGTACCATTTCTTGAGAATGTTAACTTATTGAATACACCAAAAATAAGGATGTGTGAATATTTGTAGTATATGCTCCACCGATAAATAATTATATAGTAGGCCCCCCCAGTCCCTCACAGGTAGGTACATCAGAATCCGCTAGGCGGCGTATTGAAATATCGCGGTCATTTTCGATCCAAAAGTTGTGACCAAGATGTCTTCCCGCGTCAGCCGGCGTCAGCAATTACATGGTCGCGCTATTTGCTTTGCCGCTGCATATTAATTAGGAAAACAGTGCTTCCTGGTGGTGGAATCGACCAATGGTTAACCCTTTTACATCTGGAACCATTTTTTTAGTTACGTCGACTTCGATGGCTGTTGTGTGCAGGTACGTGAAGTTTGATGTTTTCTTTACTTACGAAATAAACACATAACACTTACAAACTAGTCTACGAAAGGTTGTAGCTAGTCTAGTACTATATATTAGCTTTACAATGATATATGTAGCATTATTGAGCGTACATAGCCAGCGACACAGTGTGATTGGGAACGGTGCCACCCTTTTTGCGTTCTGTGCGTTTGTTACCAACAGCCTATGCCGCATCATGCCTGCCGCTCGCCGGCAGCCTAGCCATCAGTGACGGCTTCTTCTCAGCATTAATTAAATCCACTTCCATCACAATTATCGAATATTGTTGCTGTTATTGTTCGCTAGTATTACAATATATGTATACATATAATTACTGTTTAGCCGTCTTTGCTTTATATTAGTCTATTTTTAGAACGTCATTATAAAATATTTGAAAGAAAATTTTCACAAACTTCGCGTGTGCTGTTTGCTAACTAACACGTAACTAAACACATTTTGCTCGCAGTAACCTTCAAAATGTCTGTGTACATCTCGTACTCGTGGCAAACGAGCATGGTCGTGTGTTTACGGCTGAGTTGATCCATTTAAAACATAATAACCTTTCAGCATCCGATGCATCTCTGCATATTGTGTAGCCCTACCCATGCATATATTTAATTCCGTGAAAGCATTTTTTTTTTTATCCCAGGAGGTCAAATAGTTACCACGTGTCCTGCTGGTTGATCAAATGTGCGATGGCGTGTGCGAGCGGACCATTATAGTAATTGCGACCAGTGTCACTGACTGCTAGACACAGGTTGCTGCGTGCGGTCTTGTCCTCTGACTAATCCGCATTCAATAGGTGACACTGCTCGCATTGACTATAATGGTCCGCTCGCACAAGCCATCGCACATTTGATCAACTAGCAGGACACGTGGTAAATATTTGACAACCTGGATTCATGGGACAATAATACCGCAAACGCTTTCACGGAATTAAACATCTGCGTGGGTAGGTCTACACAACTTGCAAAGATGTATTGAATGTTGAAAGGTTGTTATAATAGTCCGTCGGGAAATGTCAAATAATTCAGTCTTGTCATGTTTTTTGGTATAATATTGGCTACAGGTTTTAATATCATAAAAATCGTACATAGAACTTAAAAACCAGTTCCATGGTGATTTAGCGGCTAAAAATGGCCGCCAGATTTGATTTTGCCGTACGTTAATAACTGTTTCATCTAGAAAAATAATTGTGGTATGTGGATATATGTTCTATGGGACAAGGATTTCAAATTACCCATTTTTTGAATTTTCAGTCTTTCTGGTCCGCCATTTTTTAAAGATGGCGGTCGTCAATACAAATGTCAGAATATCTCAAACTCAAAAAACGACATCACCTTGAGCAGTAATGCAGATATATAATATAAGGTTAAGTGCATGAACCCAACCGTAACAATGCGAGCATGTATGTCTGCCGCGCGAGTACGGAATTCACATTTCCATCCTCCCTACTTCCCTCCTCCAGACATATCAGCTCGCAAAATCGTTTATTTCACGCGGCTAAGTCACTGCACACCTCAAAAAAAAATCGACTGAACACTTTCTTACGTTGGCTAATTGCATCTATTAATATTGTGTTCGACATATGTGCTGGAAAATAATAAACACTGTACACTCGCCTCCAACTACGCCTTCAGTTGAACGGAGGCAGCTCTTGGGCAGAGGCTGTTAGTCAACTAACAGGCCGTGCTTAGCAATCTTTGCATAGCAATCAGTGACAATGGACGCGTTGGTTATACTAGCTCTCTCGCAGACAGGACCGGACAGTTGGACTACTACCAAGACACCTGATAAATAATCGACAACCTGGACTCACATAAATGCTTTCACGGAATTTATTATATGCATGGGTATGTCTACACAATATGCAGACATGCATCGGATGCTGAAAGGTTGTTATGTATTAAATGCATCAACTCACCGTAAACAAGCGAGTATTCTTGTCTGCCGCGAGTACGAGATGTATACAGACATTTTGAAGGTTTACTGCGTGCAAAATGTGTTTAGTTACGTTTTAGTAAGTCCTGAGCAACCTTAGCAATTTGAATAACTCCAGAGGCGACATTTCAAATATAAACAAAACATGCCGTTTCAAAACAAAATTGATTGGCAGTAGTGCCGAGGCGTGGTGTGTTAATGGAATAATCTTTTATCTTTAACTTTTCCACGTTATAGACAGCAAAACTCCTGTTACAAATTATTGCTCTGTCAATTTAAGGCAGTGAAAGATCCTTTTAATAATCACAAATGACATACACTGAGGTAATTGTAGAAGTTCTTTATAATGACCGTGCACCGGCATTCCGTCCGTCCGTCCGTCCGTCCGTCCGTCCGTCCGTCCGTCCGTCCGTCCGTCCGTCCGTCCGTCCGTCCGTCCGTCCGTCCGTCCGTCCGTCCGTCGTCCGTCCGTCCGTCCGTCCGTCCGTCCGTCCGTCCGTCCGTCCGTCCGTCCGTCCGTCCGTCCGTCCGTCCGTCCGTCCGTCCGTCCGTCCGTCGTCGTCCGTCCGTCCGTCCGTCCGTCCGTCCGTCCGTCCGTCCGTCCGTCCGTCCGTCCGTCCGTCCGTCCGTCCGTCCGTCCGTCCGTCCGTCCGTCCGTCCGTCCGTCCGTCCGTCCGTCCGTCCGTCCGTCCGTCCGTCCGTCCGTCCGTCCGTCCGTCCGTCCGTCCGTCCGTCCGTCCGTCCGTCCGTCCGTCCGTCCGTCCGTCCGTCCGTCCGTCCGTCCGTCCGTCCGTCCGTCCGTCCGTCCGTCCGTCCGTCCGTCCGTCCGTCCGTCCGTCCGTCCGTCCGTCCGTCCGTCCGTCCGTCCGTCCGTCCGTCCGTCCGTCCGTCCGTCGTCCGTCCGTCCGTCCGTCCGTCCGTCCGTCCGTCCGTCCGTCCGTCCGTCCGTCCGTCCGTCCGTCCGTCCGTCCGTCCGTCCGTCCGTCCGTCCGTCCGTCGTATTATTTATCTTATTTATTTTTATTACTATCAGTGCAGTATAGCGGGTTCTAATGTTTTGTCTGTAATGTCTATGTTTAATATTCATTTTTTTAAAGAATTATATAATTTATACATAGCCAATTGTACACGGTTTTTTATCACTCACTACTTTATATTATTATCATTATTACTGTCACCATTATTTTAATCAGTATACGCAAATTTACATGTATGTACACATCCGTGAACGGGACAGCCGTCCCGGATTTGATGGTGTCAAAATAAAGTTATTATTATTATTATTAATATCCTTGAAGATCAAGCTCAGTGGCGCGACAAAACCAAGGGGTTAATTAAGCAATTGCGTAAACGTAGAACAGTGCGTGAGTCGTTGATGGATGGACGAAGGTTCTAGGATAGCTAAGGAGGATAGGCAGCATTAAAGAGATATGTTTTTAGACGTCGGCGGAAAGAAACTATATTACCTTCCGACTTAACCCGAGGGATGTAAAGTGGGTTACTACTGGTTGAGCGTAGCTCTTTGGAATTCCTTGCTGGAGTTAGCATTGAGTTTAGATATGTTGGTTGTTTAGATGCGAGTGCTTGATAAGATATTGTGCAAATCTTGACAATAATGCGATAATGCACAGGGAGCCAGTGCAATGATTTTAGAAGCGGCACCGAGCTAGAAAAACGAGGAGAACGCGTAACGACCCTTGCCAAGCAGTTCTGGACACGTTGAAGTCTTGCAATATCATTGTTCGCAGTATTGTAAAGGAGGGAATTGCAGTAGTCAAGTCTGCTGCTCACTAGAGCTGTCGCGATGGTTTTAGCAACAGAAAGTGATAAAAATCTGCAAATACGACGAAGATCACGGATATGGTAGAAACAGCAACGGCATGTTTTTGATATGTGCTGTTTGAAATTGAAGCTTTCGTCAAAGTTAACTCCGAGATTTGAAATTGAAGGGGCTGGTGTTACACTCTGATTTAGGATATGTGTCGGGGAAAAAGCCGTCGAGTTTTGCACGCTGCGTTACGGTACCAAAAAATAACACCCCCCGGTATCTATACAATAACGTTTTGCGTTTTACCGCACATTATTGATGTCAGTTATCGCGCGTGAGCAGAAACATCATCCGGGTATTATTTAACGTCCTCGACAATGTAGCTGTAAGTGTAAGCGCTTTTAATTAAATTGTTATAATGTCGTACCATTACGTTTGATTAACGACGCTACGGTGCACCACAAGGCGGTGCTCAACTGTGAGAGACAATCACAACTGAACAACCACGTCAACTGCTCCTGTTGTCACATCACGTGACAACACAGCTTTGCCCGTCGTCAAGCAGTCGGCGTCTGTAGTTACAAGCTGTTGATCCCATAAATCACCACGTTGCTCCGTTGTCATATTCAACTGCGAGGCTACATTTCACCACAACGCTTTCGGAGCTCCACTGTGAGAGACAATCACCGCTGAACAGCCACGATGTTGTCTACGCGCCGTCCGAACAAGCTGACTAGACGTCCACCGCATCGGCCTCTGTCAACCGGGCTTCTGCCTCGAATACTTCTCCTGACATTGGTCTGTTTCTGGGCGTCGGACTCAGACGGTAAGACTGTCTTTGCTAATAGTTGTTTGGTTATGTTACTTTTGCATTGTTGTTTTCTCCAAAAATATAGTGAATATCCTTATTTAATTGACCGCGATATTTGTACTAATACAGGATTAGCAGTACATAAAGTAAAAGCGTAGGATAACTGATAATGATAATGAGTCGTACAACTGATTGTAGACAAGATAATTAAGCAATTTATACATTTAGATGAATAACATTTAGAAATAAAACAGAAAAGTTAAAATAAAAAAATTAATGAGTTTAATAATTTATAAATAAATTATTAAATATATACCAAAGCTTGAAAACAAACTTATTTGTATACAGTGATTAGGTAAATGTGCTATAAAACAAATAATAAAATAATAACGAAATACTTATTAGACGACTATTATATTCTTATAAAACGTCATTGCATTAACTGACTTGTATCTGTTTTGATATACTTTGGGAAAGATCAACGCATTCAAGGAATGATATAATTTAAAAAATATGATACCTGCAACCAAGCAGACTCCACAGCTTTCATACATAATTCTACTGAATATATTAATGTGTCTATGATATTGTTTATATTTAAATTTACATACAATTGTGTATTAAGTACAACTGTACATTTTCTGTATAATTCAACACAATTGTATATTATGTTGTACATATTGTAAACGATTCAAAGATGTGTATCATTTCGTACTGCTGAATTTTTGATCTCATAAAATCAGTTGCATTATCACGTTTGATATAAATAATTAAGTATTAATAATAGCATGACTGAATGTTTTCCAGAAAATTCGAGCTGGTCTTAGATTGAACAGGTCAGTCTAGTTAGACAGTTTTATGCAGTTACTCTTTTACATGTCCACCAGTTGTTGTCTTTGTCAAACAGGTGTCCCAATCCATTGTCCCAGGGCTCTTCTTGTCAGTACAAACGCTTATATATTGAGACTTCCACTGGACACGTCGTCAGCACACGCGATGTACGGACCCCCAACAGAGCTGGTCACCAGTCAACGTAAGTAAGAGCCTTCTGTGGAACCTCGCTCTTAAGGTTCCCAACGGGACTGGACAAACATGACCTTAGTAGCGAGGTGACCCTATTGGTCATTTCCCCCCCGATATGTTCCGTATGTGGACACTATTTGGAACTGTCACAGGGTGATCGAAATAACGAAGTGGCTGCAGTGCCGATGTGATCGTAAAGTGAGGTCACAATGTATATAGATACTTTCGGTGACCTGGGTTCATGTAGAACTGAGGTGGTCACCGGAGGTATGTAACAACCTACAATGACACCTCACTATTACGGTCACCCTCGGGACTGGACTATAGTAACCCGTACAGAGAGGTGACCTTATTAGTTATATTACTGTGTGTGGAATGTATTTACGATTGGTCTGGAGCGTCTGCAAGCAATTTCTAAGAACACGCTGGAGGCTCTATGTGTGAGAAATGTGGGGCTTGTTAGAAGCTAGAATATGAACACTGACAGTGGACAATGTTGGTGGTTTCATGTATTGTGCTAACTCCAGAGCAATCAAGGAAACTTCATTGTGTGGGTCGAACACGAATTTCAAGCTACACTAGAATTACACAATTTCAATGAGCGGCTTATTTTGTACAATTGAAGCAACACAGCCAGAAAGCTGGAGTAACTCACTGTTAATATTTCATCATCAACAACATAATTTTGGAATGTCCGTTGTTGTGTTATAAGTTGATAGCAGCTGCAGATGTTAGTTTCATAACTAAGATTACACACATGGAAGAAACATGACATAATTTACAAGCACTCATGTGTAAAAAAACAGGAAGTGACCCCATGTGTAATCAAACTAATCGGCGGCGCTTGGCAATGCCATAATAATTATGAACCTTGTTTTGCGTACATTTGTACGTGTAAAATTTCATAAACATTACAAGTAAAACAAAATTAATAATATAAGTATAAACATTTGAAGTAAAACGTAGACATTCACAAAATGTCAGCACTAAACATTTCATGCATTAAATTGTAAACACGGGATGACTTTTATTTAGACATATCACGTCTAGAAACATATGTCGATCGGTACAAAATACATTATGTAAATTAAAGGGTTTTCGGTATTCACGAAATTAGATCTATCTCAGGAATAACTCAGAGATGTATGAACATATAAAGAACACAATGGAAACATTGTGTGTGAGTGTGTGTGTGTGTGTGTGTGTGTTGTGTGTGTGTGTGTGTTGTGTGTGTGTGTGTGTGTGTGGGTGTGTGTGTGTGTTTGTGTGTGTGTGTGTGTGTGTGTGTGTGTGTGTGTGTGTTGTGTGTGTGTGTGTGTGTGTGTGTGTGTGTGTGTGTGTGTGTGTGTGTGCGTGTGTGAGATACGTGTGGTTTGTTTGAAGACAACATAAATGGACTGGCAGTGGACGATGTTGGTGGATTCGTGTACTGGACTGAATACAATGAAATCAAGCAAGCTTCACTAGATGGCACCAACACGACGACCCTCTTAGAAACAGGCAAGTTGACTGCTATATGTAAACGAATACACTGAATCATTTCAATTCAGCGTCCATTATGTTATCTTGTAATACAGCAATCATTGTGTCATCTTGTAATACAGCATCCATTGTATCATATTGTAATACAGGATCCATTATATCATATTGTAATACAGCATCCATTGTATCATCTTGTAATACAGCATCCATTGTATCATATTGTAATACAGCATCCATTGTGTCATCTTGTAATACAGCATCCATTGTGTCATCTTGTAATACAGCATCCATTGTGTCATCTTGTAATACAGCATCCATTGTGTCATCTTGTAATACAGCATCCATTGTATCATCTTGTAATACAGCATCCATTTATCATCATTGTAATACAGCATCATTGTATATTTGTAATCAGCATCCATTGTGTCATCTTGTAATACAGCATCCATTGTTCATCTTGTAATACAGCATCCATTGTGTCATCTTGTAACACAGCATTCATGTGTCATTTGTAATCAGCATCATTGTTCTTTGTAATACAGCATCCATTGTGTCATCTTGTAATACAGCATCCATTGTGTCATCTTGTAATACAGCATCCATTGTGTCATCTTGTAATACAGCATCCATTGTGTCATCTTGTAATACAGCATCCATTGTATCATCTTGTAATACAGCATTCATTGTATCATATTGTAATTCAGCATCCATTGTGTCATCTTGTAATACAGCATCCATTGTATCATATTGTAATACAGCATCCATTGTGTCATCTTGTAATACAGCATCCATTGTGTCATCTTGTAATACAGCATCCATTGTGTCATCTTGTAATACAGCATCCATTGTATCATCTTGTAATACAGCATCCATTGTGTCATCTTATAATACAGCATCCATTGTGTCATCTTATAATACATCATCCATTGTGTCATCTTATAATACAGCATCAATTGTGTCATATTGTAATACAGCATCCATCGTGTCATATTGTAATACATCATCCATTGTGTCATATTGTAATACAGCATCCACTGTGTCATATTGTAATTACAGCATCCATTGTGTCATCTTGTAATACAGCATCCATTGTTCATATTGTAATACAGCATTCATTGTGTCATCTTGTAATACAGCATCCATTGTGTCATCTTGTAATACAGCATCCATTGTGTCATCTTGTAATACAGCATCCATTGTGTCATCTTGTAATACAGCATCCATTGTATCATCTTGTAATACAGCATCATTGTATCATTTGTAATTCAGCATCCATTGTGTCATCTTGTAATACAGCATCCATTGTATCATCATTGTAATACAGCATCCATTGTGATCATCTTGTAATACAGCATCACGTTGTTCATTTGTAATCAGCATCCATTGTGTCATCTTGTAAACAGCATTCATTGTTCATTTGTAATACAGCATCCATTGTTCATTTGTAATACAGCATCCATTGTGTCATCTTGTAATACAGCATCCATTGTGTCATCTTGTAATACAGCATCGTTCATCTTGTAATACAGCATCCATTGTTCATTTGTAATACAGCATCCATTGTTCATCTTGTAATACAGCATTCATTGTTCATTTGTAATTCAGCATCCATTGTGTCATCTTGTAATACAGCATCCATTGTCATTTGTAATCAGCATTCATTGTGTCATCTTGTAATACAGCATCCATTGTGTCATCTTGTAATACAGCATCCATTGTGTCATCTTGTAATACAGCATCCATTGTATCATCTTGTAATACAGCATCCATTGTGTCATCTTATAATACAGCATCCATTGTGTCATCTTATAATACATCATCCATTGTGTCATCTTATAATACACATCAATTGTGTCATATTGTAATACAGCATCCATCGTGTCATATTGTAATACATCATCCATTGTGTCATATTGTAATACAGCATCCACTGTGTCATATTGTAATACAGCATCCATTGTGTCATATTGTAATACAGCAACCTCTTGCCTCGTTCCTCCTTTGTTCGCTTGTCATTGACCAGTGACAACTGTGTTGGGATATATTTCAGGAACCACGACATTATATATTAGAGTTTGATAAATAATTTTGCTTTGCTTTATTCTACCTGATACAGATATCATCATCATCATCATTGTGCATCGCCGTAGGATCCACTGGTAGGGTGAAGGCATCAACGCTGTTTTCAGATCTGCCTGTCTAGCGCTATCCTATTCCACAATGGGCCCTTCCAGTACACGTCTAATTCGTCCCTCAATCCAGTCTTCCTCTAGATAATTTCTTGATGTACTGATACATCCGGTCTTCTTTCTTACAAATATATATTTTTTTCAGTCCCGATAAGTGACATTTAACACAATTCTTTCTATTTGGCATACGGCTACCAGGTTGCTCTTTGACAATTCGGTGAGTGTCCATGTTTCTGCTCGTCATCGTTGAAAATACGCATGAGATCACGACTTCTCTCTTCCAAATTGGCTGCAATTCTATACTGAATTTCCTTGTGTTTTTTTGGGTGCTATATCGTAGCTATCCCAGTCACAACATGTTCCATCTGTGTAGCGCTCAAACTCTTCGGAATATGCTTTTGAGTGTTGCCGTAAAGGTTTTGGGCGCAATGCAATGACGTCTCCCGCTCGTTCATCTCTCCTGACTTTTATCTCAATATTGTCGAGTGGTGATAAATACGCCAAACGTTGTAAGTTTGAACCAGTGACATGTTGCTTCACAGGCGGGTATATAAGTAGAGACCGACAGACATACATATAGATACAATGTTTGAAGTTGTGTATATCACATAAACAAATAAGCATAACAAATAGGAAAAAAATAGGAAAATGTTTTATATAACATACGATTTCAGACCGACAGTGGAGGTAATTTAGCTTTTGCAAATTGGTTAAATAATATTACTTTATTCACCCTGAAACACGTACCTTTAAGAACTTACCCAGCACAGCTCTCTGACATCAATCCATTTATTAAAATAACCTTTTTAATCTTTACAAAATCTTTGCCTTTAAAGAGGACCAAAAGACAATTGTTTGGTTTTCTGCACATAGAAGTATTTACAAAATGTAACCATTTCCATGTACAATTAAGTATATTGTGGTAGATAGCATGTAGGAGGTCACAATTTATGATTGTGATGTGAGATTCTGGAGCTGTTAATTCTGCTTTCGTCATACATGCAGTGGAGACGATGACAGTTCGAGTCGAATGATATGGAAACGACTTGGCATAAACAACAAGTTGTCAATAAAAAATACATAATTAACCTATTGTTTTCTCTACAGAGACACGTATTGAACAGATAATCCACGAACCAGTAGAACACAAGCTGTACTTCATAATCGAGTCACGGGTTGAAACGTATGAGTTGGAGAGCGGTGTGAGAACGACAGTCGTCAACACAAGCACAATACCGACAAGCCTGACCGTAGATCGGAACTCGAGGTAACGTGACACATGCAGTCTTACTACTAAAGTTAGCAGATACGCACAAAGAATTGCAAAGCGTTCGGCAGTTTTGACACCCGAATCGCGGATGCTGTTCTTATGGTGCCCTGAAACAATACATGTAATTTTGACAGTGCATTTATTTTGCCTTATTTGACTACTTGGGGTACAAAATAAAATGGGTCAATCTGATTTTCAGGTATGCACCATATGCAGTACAAATTTACAAATAAAAAAATGGAAAGCCATACGAAATATCTGGATTGTCTTTATAACAATAAACAATCGTTATTATATACATATTGGTTTTTCGTTTAGACTACTGCTTAGTTAAAAATATGACGTCCTGCAACAATTAAGTAGACCCAGAAGAGTATGTGTTTTATTTATATGGTCATTTAGAGTTACGGATAATAAGTAAGCCTTCTGAACAAAACTGTTTAACAATAACTGAACTATTAGGAACACTTCACGGGCGGTATTGACGATATCCGATTGAACAATCATTCACCTTGTATTCGCGAAGCACAATTCCCAAGGAAAGCGAATTTGTAGTATCGTACATGTGTGTGTAAACGTGAGTGCGTTTTATATTAGTCATCAGATTGGTATATCATTAAGGAATGTCAAGTTTCGGTTTATTGTTCTGAAGAAAAAACCAGGTTTGACAATAGTAACGCATTGTTCACGCGAAGTATGTTGAATACTGTTTGACGTGTTGAAAAGAAGGATACATGACGTACATAGTTACACAATTTCTAACTAAGACATAATAGGTTGTAATGGTCGACTGTGTAAAACCTAATGCGTCTTAGCAATATTATTTCACGAGGTGCCGTTCACGAATTGCTAACATATTTTAAATATACCTTTTAGTTTGCTGTTTTATGCGGCGTATTATCCTACACGTATCTTCAAAGCTGATCTGGACGGAAGTGACATCACAGAGATCGTGTCAACAGGACTGGCGTATGTGGGAACGCTTGCCATCAACTATTACAAGAAGAGAGTGTGTTTGATAGATAGAGGTAAGTGTTGTACCAGTACGTTTTGTGTCAAATTGTCTCCAAACTATATCCGTAATGTCTGTGAAGTGACGTCACTCTTTTCACGTCATCTTTCATCCGATGTTTAATTCACCTGTCTCTTCTCACGTCATGTTTTAACCAGTTTTCTTGCCAAATGATCAAAACAGGATATAAAGCTATTTAATTGACTAGTGTTGTGCTACTTTCATCCGATATTTAATTGTTCAGTCTCCATCATATTCTATGTTACATTAACATACTTTTTAGAAGAAGTTCGAGTGTGTCTGATGTCATGTTGTTTGTGCACTCGGTATGTGTGGTCATGATTCATTTTAACACGCGACACCAAAGAGCGGCTGCTATGCTCTTCGTCATATCAAAGTTTCAATGTTTCGCAAAAAACATACACAAATATATACAATTACCAAAACCCTGTAGTTTCATAAATATAACACCGTTCTCGTATTCAGTTGACAGTTGACTACTGCATCTCCTTTCAAGCCATCCATCAGTAGCGAACGAAAGTCATAATTCTAAACCTGGTTGAATTGTAGTTTGTGATACATATCTTGACATGATATTTACATATGTACTTATTTGTTATCTACAATTTCAGGAATGAATACTCACATGGAATGTTCCGACTACTTCGGCAACCACAGACAAGACTATTACACAAGTTATGGGTTGTGGGATCTACAAATTGTCAACGATGTTGCTTATATTTCAGAATCGCGAGGAAGGTAACACATCCTTCCGTTACTTACCAAACGCACATTGTCATACGTAATGTAATGGTACAATGCTGCTTAATAAAAATCACGTGCCAGAAAGGTAATACATCAAGTTTCTTAAGAAAACCCTTATTATCATACTTAATGACATGTACATCAATATTGCTGCATGCAGTCCTGACTTAAGCCAACTGTATGAATATTTTGTGTCCCAAAACAAGTATATTTAGAACCGAAATACCAATCGACAATCAGTGTAATGCTGAGTAATTACATTTGATCTGTATCCATTTTAATAGCTTGAAGGACCACTTTGCAAGGCTACGGATTCTGTGATAGGCAGATCAGTTAGACACAACTTTGTTGTCATAGATGATAGGATGTTTCTCTGTTTCGTGCAGGGTCGTATCAGTGGAACTGACAGGAGGACACCAAACCATTCACCATGTTGGAGCATACAGTGCAGACACGTTCTTTCACATCGCAGCGGTGGGCGCCAGCGGCGACCTAAATTGTCGCACATCGGGTAAGTACTGTTAGTGCTTACTTTGCGCCTGTCATAATATGAATTATGTAGGCTGACCTTCTCACAATAGCGACTACATTTGTCTAAATGAGAATGCCCATGGTCTTTACGTGATGCCATTAATCTATTAAACACAAATCAAAAATAATTTTAAATAGACTTCAATACAGTATCTTGGTGTATGCAAGCAAAGGCATTAATGGAAAATAATAATGTTCTCCTGGGCTAGCTGAAACGAAAACTAAACACGGCACGGTGTTATAGGAACACAGTAACATTACAAATTGATATGCACTCCATGATGGTAATTTGGATGCTGCTTAATGATGACAATGAAAATATGAATACTATTGAACACCGTAGTTCGGTAATATGTCCATGTGCTCGGATAATGTCAACTATTTAACACAGTTTGCTCTTCGATGTCACAACCAAGTTAGAACCAAACTGTTTGCAGCATTCACACATTGCATGTTTGTTATGATAATGTGTTCGACTACCAACTGATACTTTTGCGTAATAGACATATTCAACGAGTGATTTGTTTCCACTTGTGAACAGTTAAAATGCAAATCTTGTTAATAAATTCGTGGTACGTGTGTATAATCGAGAACCTTCTAATAGACCTGTACTGACATCCAGGATAAGGAGACGATTCGCTAACTCTCAATAGGTTTTGTGTGACGTAGGTGCAATAGACCTTCTGTTTACTATTCCATGTGAAAATGTGTACGGATAAATGTAACATTATCGTAATGTAAGTTATGTTTGCATGTATTCGTTTCTAAAGTAATGAATACAATTGTGTCGTTGCAGAGACGTACGACAGACAACTTGTGGAGTCAACAGGCCTCGAGGTGAATCCGCCGATGTCGTTGGTAAAGTCGGCGCAACTGGTGGACGCCAACAACGACACGTGCATCGCCCTGACTGTCTCGGAGATGTACATATATTCAGTCGGACTCTGGAATCCACAGCCGCAGGGGAAATGCTGGAATCCTGGCTTCAGCATCAAGAGACGTATGCCGGAAGCGATCAAGGCGTCTTTCACCGTCACCATCACCGGTCGCCACCTCGTCTGCTCCACGTCCCACGTCGAGGTGGCGGTTAGAGTAACCAAATGGTCGGAATGCGAACAGTCTGGAATCTATCGGGTGTGCACAATGAGCGTACCCACAACGACCGGAAAGGAGGCTCTGATTACGTGTTCTGCCAAGTGTGAGTGTATCGGGGACGACTGTGAAGATGTGACTATTAACATACCAACATTGTTGGAGAGTTGGGAACTGTGCGAAATCGGGATAAAATAAGTTCCTACGATTTGACGACGGAAAGTTTCAAGTGTCTATTGTGTACTCAGTCAAAAGGTTGACCTAAATGTAAATTGAACTCGGCATAGTTTTATCAGTGAAAACCTTCTCGAGAACATATTAATGAATGTTATTTTAGTATTCAAAATTAATTCAAAAATAGCACGTCACATGCCTTACCGCAGATTAAGATAATGTTGAACATATCAAAGGGTTGCAAAAATATTGCCTTTGAATAAATCAGTTCGTTGAGAAAGCTCCACACACACACGCACGCGCGCCACACACAAACAGGCACACACATTGCGTGTGTGTGTGTGTGTGTGTGTGTGTGTGTGTGTGTGTGTGTGTGTGTGTGTGTGTGTGTGTGTGTGTGTGTGTGTGTGTGTGTGTGTGTGTGTGTGTGTGTGTGTGTGTGTGTGTGTGTGTTGTGTGTGTGTGTGTGTGTGTGTGTGTGTGTGTGTGTGTGTGTGTGTGTGTGTGTGTGTGTGTGTGTGTGTGTGTGTGTGTGTGTGTGTGTGTGTGTGTGTGTGTGTGTGTGTGTGTGTGTGTGTGTGTGTGTGTGTGTGTGTGTGTGTGTGTGTGTGTGTGTGTGTGTGTGTGTGTGTGTGTGTGTGTGTGTGTGTGTGTGTGTGTGTGTGTGTGTGTGTGTGTGTGTGTGTGTGTGTGTGTGTGTGTGTGTGTGTGTGTGTGTGTGTTGTGTGTGTGTGTGTGTGTGTGTGTGTGTGTGTGTGTGTGTGTATTCTATATGAATGTGTTCATAATTATAAGAATGTGTATGCACCTACGTGTGCGCGTGTGTGTCTGTGTGCGTGTGTGTCTGAATGCGTGTGTGTGTCGATATGTATGCGGCATGTGTGAGTGCGTGAATGTTAAATTTATTACCAAGCACTGTTGTCAACCGATGAGACTGATATTGCTGGTTACATTACTGCTTTTGTTAACATTTCATTATTTTAGCAGTTAATCATTGTCCTTATCTATTTCTACATGGAATAGATTGTGTGATATATAAACTAGTGACATTTTATTTATCGAATGTCATATATGTGTGTAATTTAAGTTGTAGCGCAATATTTATTGATTGTGATCAGTATAATAATTGCATTATTCCAATGACTAAATGCTATAATATAGCGCTGTACATTTATTGAATGTAAGTATGTTGTGATTTTATGAAGTCGGTTTACGTTATACGTATCGTTGGTGTAATGTCTACGAGTGAAACTATTCGTCGTGATTGTCACCATCTTACGCCGTCGGTTACTGTACGTGACATTGCACTGCTGTATTAACTGAGTGTAACTCTCCAGTGTGATATATGTTGTACAACTCTCTTGATGTAGATCTCGATATAGCCGAGTGGTGATCAATTCGCCCAAGTGTTTTAGTGTGTACAAGTCGTTTGTTGCTTCACGGGCGGATTAAATTATGCTGGTATTGCATAGTATAACATTCCATCTATGTATCGTTCTAAAGTAACGCTTTACAATATTTATGTTTACACTTGCATTTGCAATAGCATTAGTCGGTCACAGTAAACAATGTGGGCCATATGCCATGGTGTCTCTATGTCGTATACCTCTCTTGCTTTTAACTCGATATGGACGAGTGGCGATCAATTAGCCAAATGTCAGTTTCAACGAATAGCTTGTTACTTCGCGAGCGGGTTTATCTTATGATTGGACATGATAGCATTCAATCTGTTCTAATGTAATTATTTACATTATTTATCTTTACGCTTGCGTTTGTAGTGTGATTGTCTGATATATAATGAGTGCGGCACATTAATATGCCAGATTACAAGTTAACATATTTTGATCATTATCAATTATATTTGCACTAGCATGCAAAGATGTGTGGGTAGGTTAGCGTTTGCACTTCGTACGCATACACGTTCATGGAATAAAATACAACACCACGAATAGAACGTAAGGCATATATACCTAATTTTGAAATATCCATATACATATATGTATATATATATATATATATATATATATATATATATATATATATATTTTGTGTGTGTGTGTGTGTATTTTCAAATTATCACAATTTATGGAAAAACCCAGATGTTTGGAACGATAAACCTAATGTGCGTTTTAGCTATAAACCGTAAAAGGGCAATTGCTGGAAATACGCGCGCGCCTGAAAAATGCATGCATGACTAATTAGTGATCACAATATTGTTAGCAGACCTAGCAGACCTTTACGGAAATAGCGCGCTAACAATGATACTCCGGTCGATCGATTAAGATGTACGACATTTACACGAATAAAACATTAGCACCAACAATGAGTTTGAGTTACCAATGTTGTCTTCTCAGGTATGGCAGAACACTTGATGACGACTGATAACACGAGTGTCAGAACACAGTACACGTTCGACCACTGCACCCGGCGCCGAAGTTCTGATCATGTTAATGTCAAACCTGCAGATGTTAATGTCAAACCTTACCATGGCTTCGCCTGTTCCCCCCTGAGCCCTTCGTTAATCCCAGAATACAATAATTAAATTGCATAATAAAAGCCGCACAAACCGGATTGCCAGTGGAGATTATGTGAGCACACGATTTGTCCACCACTGTAATGTCCGTGACGGAACATGACGCGAAATTGCGGAAATGGCGACGATCCATCAGAACGTATAGGCTCAACGTTAACACAGCGAAATCATCGCGGGTGTGCTTATGTGCGTGTGTGCGTGTGTGCGTGCGTGCGTGCGTGCGTGCGTGCGTGCGTGCGTGCGTCTGTGTGTGTGTGTTGAACAACATTGCAATCGAAGAAATCAACTCATCAAATACTAATTTACTTTTTTGCAGTGATAACTATATTGGCAATATTGATATATTGAAAACAAAACCGAGCCAGCACGACAGCCTGTTAAATTATGGGATATCCGACACTGTCTGAACGTGTGGGTGTAGCAGGCCATCTGACATATCTAGAAAACATGAGACATGCGACATTGTCGTACGACATTGTCTGATAGTGTATATGGGCCTTACGTGTGAAGGCCTCTCTTTCACTGGGGATGTCGCGGGTATGTGTCATTGCAATGCGTTATTTTTCTTGGCTATCGGATCCCCCGAATCTGCTATGAATAGGGCATGTTTGATCGCCACCAAACTCAAGACACTTTCCGGTGATGACGTAAACGTGTGCAATGTATCCAACAGGTCACTGCCGTACGACATTGCCTGATAGTCTATCAGCGCCTTTAGACTGCCACCACGTGACCAACAGCCATTACTTCACCGTAACATGTGGTCCGTGCTTTCATCGACACTGCTTCCCCCTGGTGACCACATTAACAGCTCATTGTGGTTACGGTAACTCGCTCGTGTAGTCCGGCGGATAGGTGAACCGATTGTATCGTACGCGTTTTTGTAAGAGCAAGACATTTGGCACATGCATTCTATATATCAAAGGGTTAGGACCAAGTTTAGGCTCCCACGCACGCACGCCAATCACATACCAATCACGTTATGCTCCCGCATATCAAGCACGCGCACCCGGAAAAACATCTGTTTGGTGTACGGTTTGGTGTTATGCACCTAAAAGAGTTTACCCAAGCTAACCGTTTGCATCTACAATCAAATTTTTCCCATTAGTAGTTTCCTCAGAAAGTGGTGTTAAAGTGGGAAAATCTAGCTAAATCACCAAAACCATGAACGGGCCCATCTTGGTCCATGCAACCAATCAAAATCCAGCTTCTATCTCCACTTTGGAAAAGTATTACCTCATAAAGTCGTCTGCTGGTTCAGCTGTCATAATAGAGAGCCAAGCGGTTCGCTAAAAGTGCCTTACGTCGGTTTACAACAAAATCGCGACAGCAATATGCCACACTGTTCCTCATACGCTTGTAGCAACAGTACAGTGAAAGACAGTATCAGTAAGCTGTCTTTTTGTTACCCTTTGAATTGACCAGATCTGAGACAGTGGTCCAGTTGCTTCATTGGACAGTCACAGACAGTGCGGATGCCAGACGACCGGGTTGGATTGACCTAACCATGAAAACGATCACCACCAGCCGCCAAACTTCTCCTCACCTATCTTACATATATATACATACACTAATTAAAAAAATAAATCACTTGCATTCCTCTAGCGAAGAAATTAAAAACAACGCGCAGATCTCGACGGCAACTTCGTCGGCCGCTCTGCGGTAACGTAAAATCGCTATATAAGTTATATAAATAATATAATAATAATTAGCAGCATCACTATGGTCTGCGGAAAATTTTAAACGGCGAACAAAGGCAACGCTTTGGTGATGTGGGCCTAATAGAGTTGATAAAGTAACAGTTTAATAACATAAAATATAATTTTAATAGTTTATTTTATATAGCGCCAAATCCATAATTGTTTGTGGCGCTTAACAACATACTGTTATTAAAGTATATGCAATAAGAAGAATGCTACCCACAGGTAATATTTAAAAATACATGTGTCTGCATAATTATCTAAAATTGCCTATTAATCATAAACGAGGTATGGAAATTACGTGTTGTTCAATGATGTCACATTGTTTATTTATCAATAATACACCCCGCGTGTATTGCGAGTATATTACATAAACAATGTTTTAGCAATAATAACTAAAACAATAACATATTAATATTATTATTTTTAAAAGCACCGACACCGTCTTTTTCTACCACTATGCATTTTCCATATATTCATATTTTGTAAAAATTTCAGTGATTTATTGTCCCGATAAATAATAAAGTGTCTTGTCCAAACATCATTATTATTACATATCTGGTGGTGAAAATATCATTCATAAGTAGAAAAAATAGCTTCAATAATATTTTCTTATGATCAATTTGTGTGTACGTGCTGAATGAAAAGTATTGTTACATCGTAATTATTGTACCATTTTAATTATATATTACCTTTACATTAATTTATCACTATTGTTGTTATGGAATTTGTATTGGGTCTTTTAAATACTGATAGGTCACTTTCGTTAATTACTTTAGACACATGTATTTTCATTATTTATTTTAAAATATTATCTGTGGGTAGCTTTCTTCTTATTGTATTTTTTAATAGCAGCATATTGTGAAGCACCACAACCAATTATGGATGTGGCACTATATAAATAAAATATTATTATATTATAATAAAACTTATTATTTCCTGCAAATCAGTGATGATAATAATTAATTATTATTATATTATTTATAAGTAATTAAACTATTTCGCGCGTGCGAATGCAGTAAGCAAAGTTTCTAAATATTCGCATGAACAAACGTGCCGTCTAACGGCATTTTGTGTAAACCTAACTTATAATTATAGCGATTTTACGGTACCGCAGAGCGGCCGACAAAGTTGCCGTCGAGATCTGCGCGTTTGTTTCGTGAATTTTCTTCGTTAGTGGAATGGAAGTGATTTTATTTTATAACGTCGTGTATGTATATGTATGTAAGATAGGTGACAAACAGTTTGGCGGGTGGTGGAGGTAGTTTTCATGTTTGGGTCAATCCAACCCGGTCGTGTGTCATCCACACTATGTCTGTGACTGTCCCAACGAATCAATTGGACCACTGTTTCAGTTCTGGTCGATTCAAAGGGTAACAAAAAGACAGCTTACTGATACTGTCTTTCGCTGAACTGTTGCTACAAGCTGTCGCGATTGATTTCGTTGTAAACCGACGTAAGACACTTTTAGCGAGCCGCTTGGCTCTCTGTTATGATAGCTGAACCAGCAGACGACTTTATGACCTAATACTTTTCCAAAGTGCAGATAGAAGCTAGGTTTTGATTGGTTGCATGGACCAAGATGGGCCCGTTCATGGTATTGGTGATTTAGCTAGATTTACCCACTTTAACACCACATTCTGAGGAAACTACTAATGCGAAAAATTTGATTGTAGATGCAAATGGTTAGCTGGTGTAAACTCTTTTAGGTGCATGACACCAAACCTTGCCTTTTAACTTATAATAGCGAGTTTATGGTAGTCGAAGTTGTCGAGGAATACAAGTGATATTTTTTGGAATGTAGTGTAGGTATGTATATGTAAGAAATGTGACAAGTTTGGCGGCTGTTGGAGGATGTTTTCGTGGTTAGGTCAGAAAGTAACATATAATAATACGCATGCACAGTTCACGCCGACCAAGAAGACTTAACTACGCTATTTTGTTTCTAAAATGGCGTAGTCTACAGACTTTCTATGGCTATGTGTTCTAGATTTATTTCTTGGTAAACCGTTGATGTTACAAATATGATTGTTGTTGAAAGGTGTTACTTTTTATTAACTCTGTTAACCCCATATAGTCAAAACATTGACTTTTGTTTCCCATTAATTAAAGGACTGTTGTGAATCCCAAAATAATGGACCGTTCGTATCTAAAACACTGCATGTAAAACGTCCAACGTTTGGCAGAAATAAGTGTTTATTACGAACAGCTGATCTGACACCAACCACTGATACATTGGGCGATTTCACAGGCTGAGCTTACACTCAGAGTTTCACAGTGTGATCCGCCATGGGTACTGTTCGGTGGCACTGACGAAGTTAGCAGCAACGACAACTGTTCGGTGGCACTGACGAAGTTAGCAGCAACGACAACTGTTCGGTGGCACTGACGAAGTTAGCAGCAACGACAACTGTTCGGTGGCACTGACGAAGTTAGCAGCAACGACAACTGTTCGGTGGAACTGACGAAGTTAGCAGCAACGACAACTGTTCGGTGGCACTGACGAAGTTAGCAGCAACGACAACTGTTCGGTGGCACTGACGAAGTTAGCAGCAACGACAACTGTTCGGTGGCACTGACGAAGTTAGCAGCAACGACAACCGTTCGGTGGTACTGACGAAGTTAGCAGCAACGACAACTGTTCGGTGGCACTGACGAAGTTAGCAGCAACGACAACCGTTCGATGGTACTGACGAAGTTAGCAGCAACGACAACTGTTCGGTGGTACTGACGAAGTTAGCAGCAACGACAACTGTTCGGTGGCACTGACGAAGTTAGCAGCAACGACAACTGTTCGGTGACACTGACGAAGTTAGCAGCAACGACAACCGCTCGGTGGCACTGACGAAGTTAGCAACAACGACAACTGTTCGGTGGCACTGACGAAGTTAGCAGCAACGACAACTGTTCGGTGGTACTGACGAAGTTAGCAGCAACGACAACTGTTCGGTGGCACTGACGAAGTTAGCAGCAACGACAACCGTTCGATGGTACTGACGAAGTTAGCAGCAACGACAACTGTTCGGTGGTACTGACGAAGTTAGCAGCAACGACAACTGTTCGGTGGCACTGACGAAGTTAGCAGCAACGACAACCGTTCGATGGTACTGACGAAGTTAGCAGCAACGACAACTGTTCGGTGGTACTGACGAAGTTAGCAGCAACGACAACTGTTCGGTGGCACTGACGAAGTTAGCAGCAACGACAACTGTTCGGTGGCACTGACGAAGTTAGCAGCAACGACAACTGTTCGGTGGTACTGACGAAGTTAGCAGCAACAACAACTGTTCGGTGGCACTGACGAAGTTAGCAGCAACGACAACCGTTCGATGGTACTGACGAAGTTAGCAGCAACGACAACTGTTCGGTGGTACTGACGAAGTTAGCAGCAACGACAACTGTTCGGTGGCACTGACGAAGTTAGCAGCAACGACAACTGTTCGGTGACACTGACGAAGTTAGCAGCAACGACAACTGTTCGGTGGCACTGACGAAGTTAGCAGCAACGACAACTGTTCGGTGGCACTGACGAAGTTAGCAACAACGACAACTGTTCGGTGACACTGACGAAGTTAGCAGCAACGACAACTGTTCGGTGGTACTGACGAAGTTAGCAGCAACGACAACTGTTCGGTGGCACTGACGAAGTTAGCAGCAACGACAACTGTTCGGTGGCACTGACGAAGTTAGCAGCAACGACAACTGTTCGGTGGCACTGACGAAGTTAGCAACATCACTAAATATTAATCATTCACTCTTCTGTGTCATATCACATTTTGTCACACATATAATTTATTATCTAGAACTATATCAAACTGTCCATGATGAAATACGTCATCATGTCATACAGTAGAACGAATGTTATGCCTTATGGTTCAGTGAATAGTCTGTCTTGGAAGCACGTGACGTTTCACTTATGTAGGCTGAACATCGAGGAAGGCTTCCGGACGTTCTGATCTGAAACAGTTGTAGTGGAATTCAATGCTATATTTCCAGAACTACTAATCTACTGTACATTATTATCTGCCAATCGTAATATGTAAATGGATTCTTGATCATTAGTACAGAATACAGTGAAACAAAAGAGAAAATATAAACGGAAGAACAACCAACAGTTTGCCACGGTGGTAGTGATTCACGTAAGGCATTTGAGAGAATCTCTGAATAGAGATATATTTCAACAGCATGGGTGAATACTGCACAATGTCTACAGGTAAATGCGAGGCGGTCTGTGCAGCCACCTGGAATGAGCAAATAGGAGCAATTTGCAACTGGCGTTTGCTGTGCCCCGCATTGTGCGAAATTGCTGAACATCGTAGCCAGACAAGCTTCAATAATTTGGGAAATTCTTCTTCTAAAAACATGCTCTATTTTACTTGAACGTAATCCTGTTATACACTGTACCTGATTTTCGTGAGTTTGGACAAACATTCTAGATGAGGCCCGCAGTCTCCAGTCATGTCACAGTCCCGTAAACTGAAACACG
Source organism: Ridgeia piscesae (assembly GCA_025642075.2). NCBI lineage: Eukaryota > Metazoa > Annelida > Polychaeta > Sabellida > Siboglinidae > Ridgeia > Ridgeia piscesae. The sequence continues at coordinate 72,893 of JAODUO010001286.1, forward strand.
TGCAGGGAATAACGTCAGCCTAACTGTCGATGACAGTGTTCAATGTTCGGATGAAAACAATTGTGGGATTTTATACAAAGGAAAGATCTGCAATATGGGCGGGAGTGTGAACATAAATTGGTTGTAAATACGTTCAGCTTAATTCATGGGGGTATTTTATCCCCCAACAGAAAAACAAATTATGATCAATGACCTACCAAGTGAATATCAATTAAGCCATTTCTGCGTTTATTGGAGTATTATATGTATACATACAAGTGACATACATTTGAGTAAAATCAATATATATATATATATATATATATATATATAAAAATAGTATATATAAATAAATATATATAAATAAATAAATAAATATATATATATTTATTTATTTATATATATTTATTTATATATATATATATTGGATCGCCCTGCCATTTGGAATATATCGCCATTAGTTTCCAGTGTCATGTTATTGTTCAACCTATACGTTGTTATCCTGCATGCCTACCTTATACTTGATTCATGCACGAAGATTAATGTATATCAGTTGTTGGTCAAATGTCAAATAATATATGTATCAAATTCATAGAACATTTCTTGTGAAGTTACTTGTTTGAATTTGGCATGGGTAAGTCATAATTATTCTGGTTGCTAACCATTGATGCAGACTGTATTGAACGAAAATCAGTGCAGTTTTCAATTCAATCCACAGTGGATCCTTCAAAGTACACTGCCACGTATATTTATTGTCATAGTCTCAGCAAAAAAACCTGCAAAGATCCTTGAACTCATAATAATTATAATACATATGATGCTCTACACAGTCTGCCTTTTTGACTGGCCAGGTGTATCGCCTTTTTATGTCAGTAAACCGACAATCACCAGTTATTATCATTCATTCCGTGGCTATGCCGTCACAACGATAATTTAGGGCGCTACCAAAACAGGTTACCGCTGTAATACATGAACAAACAATAATGCGCTACTCACTCCACGGAATCAATGTCGTTGTTTTCTTCAACCACAAACCGCAACGCTTGCAAGTCTATTGAGGTGATTCGTATGTTTGAGATATCCAGTTCCTTTCTGTCATTCAGCACAAAGTCCTTGATTTTGTGCCATAAGCTCGGGTCACGTGATTCATAAACTAGCCTGAGCAGTAGGATGCTGGTCTTGTGACTGAATTGTTTTTGTTTACATTTATAGCTGACACAGTGTGCAACAACACGTCCAAGCAACTCGCCTGGTGTGATGATTGTGTTGCATCCCAAGGACTCCAGAAATGTTCTGTTTTCTGGGTCACCAACCAGTCCTGAGAGGAATGTCAAGACCATGTCTAACTGTCCTTCGTTTGGTGTCTGCGTCAACAGCTTCTCAACATCTGCTAGGGATGATACCAGGGCGATGGCAGCAAAGAATTCCTGGACAACCAGATGCACAAAGTGTAACTCTGTTTCTTTCGTGCTCACTGTGGCTTGTTTCTTGGTAACATTCAAGAATCCACTTTGTGTTGTGATCTTCTGAGACAATTCATTCTTTGAGAAAATTACCTTCACTGGTTGACGACTCATGCCATCCTTTGCCAGCTTGGAAACATCGATGAGTTGATCTTTCATCCCAGCAATTACATCATCACCTTCAGTAAAGCCTGGATGTTGGTCTCTTACAACGATATCCATGCACTTTACTACGAACTGAGTTAGTGTCTTCGGGAAAGGTTCTTGTTCATCATGTTCCAGTCCACTCTTTCCGATTCGACATATCAGACTGCAGAACATCGGCAACTGGCACAGACTAGATACATTGATGTTGTCAGAGATGAAGTTGCGTATGTGGGCTTCCTCGTGGCAATATTTCAGTATATACTCATTGACGTTTGGTTCCATAAAGCCACAGATCTCAACTACCCTGTCAAAGTGCTTGTATTGATCGACGATCTCTGGACACGGACGAGAAGTCACCAAGAGCGTGACTAGCTTCAAGATGTGTCCACTAATGATGGATTCTATCAACCTGGAAATCTCGACTTGATCACGACAGTCAAAAGTTTCCGCCTTTGATGAATGGTTGCGAAAGGCTTCTACTCCATCAAACACGACTAGTGTCTTCTGTGACATGTGCTGTATATATTCGACTGCAGCTTCATCACTTGGCGTATCGATGTAGTTGCATTGGTGCACACCCTGTGATACAAAACTGCAGTTACACTGGAATTTGAACAACAGGTTAACCAAAGAACATGTGGCGGCGTGTGGCGTAAAGTGCCTGGACAGTTCTTTCATGGAATAGAAGAAGACGTCTTCGAAGCCAGACAACTTCCCTTCGAGCCACATGTTGAGCAAGTGCATTGATATCATTGACTTCCCGGAGCCAGCTGCACCAGTAATCAACACCTTGGTTCTTTCTCTCTCAAGACCTGGAGAAAACAACTCTTCAACTCTAACTTGCTGACACTGACCAATGTCCATCTGACATGTCAGAGTGTTGATGTCTAGTCGTGTCTCCGCCCTCTTATACTCGCCACTCTCGTGTATAGTTGGTTCAACGTAGATGTCGCTGAATTGTTTGATTTGTTCTATGTTTCTGAAGTTTGTATCCTTTATGTATTTCTCGCTCTTGTTCTTGTGTGCATCTCTCAGTTGCTCTTTCCATTTATGTAGCTCCACTGTAAAAGATGGCGTGGATATCAGTAGATTACACAACTATTCTCCTGTTGGAAACATTGACAATTCAGAATTTAAATGCAGATGTATGGTGGCGTTTACTTTCGTACTGTTTTCTTAGCAAGACCACAATAACTCGGATAATGCGAACATAACCATATAAGGAGAACCCGTTGCATTGGTAAATTATAACACCGACCTACACAGCCATACACAAATACTGCTAAATATAATACCTGTTCCCGCTCGACTCAGCCAATCCATTCTCTGCATTCAGCATGGTATCATTTTAACGGATGCGAATATGTCAGACCTATACAATTTACCTTTGACACGTTTATGTGGCTTTGAGGCATCTACCACCTTAATGGCTCTGTCACACAGTTGCTCGCGTTTTTTAAAGATGACTTCATGTTGTTTTTGCTGTTCCATCCATTGTTCTACAAAAATAAAAACACGTCTGTGAGTGGACTATGACGAATTTGCATGATTCTTTTTTGCTATTCCATCCATTGTTCTACAAAAATAAAAACACGTCTGTGAGTGGACTATGACGAATTTGCATGATTCTTTTTTGCTATTCCATCCATTGTTCTACAAAAAAAAACACCTGTGAGTGGACCATGACGAATTTGCATGACTCTGGTGCCTTGTCATGTGGTCTATATGTTTGCACAGTTTTGACTAAACAGATTTCTGTTGAAATTATTTTCCTACTTATTAGCGGTTGTGCGGGCACACGTGAAAGCTGGATATAACTCATTTGTGGTCGCACCAGCGACGTTGCGGAACGCTCTACCTAATAACATTAACACGTCTGCCTGTTTAGTCACCTTCAAGGCACGCCTAAAGACACATTTCTTCTGACTGTTCTCGCGGCTTAGTTTAATGTTTGTGTACTTTTATCGATATTTTATTTAACCTGTTTATATATTTATTATACATTTTATCTATATTTATTCAGCTTAAATAATTCGAGTTATTAATTTTTTGTATAATTGTTATATATGTCACTTGTATATTTATGTTTTTCTTCTGGTGTGTATTTGTGTTTTAGGATTTTATGTATGTAAAGCGCCACGAACAATTTGAAATTGGATGTGATGCTATGTTAAATAAAGTATATTATTATTATTATTATTATTACTGCTTATGGCTAGACTGAGAAACACCAGAACAATGTACTGGTGTAGTTTGTTTCTACCTAGCAAAAATCTATTACGATAGATACGCTTAACGTAGAGCGTGGATATTGTAAATTGGTACTACATAGCCAATCAAATGGTGTCCATACAACTCGTTAGATAAATGTATTCAGCGATTTTAGGTTTAGTTAAATTCATCCAGATTTCTTGAATGTGAGACACGAATTTTACAAGCTTTTTCCTGCAGACAAATTATATAGTCTATTTGATCCTAATGTACATTTGTGTGATAACAAACCATTCTGGATAACAAACCCAGAAAAGACACTGGTTCTCTGTTTACACAGATGACGTTACGTAAAGAGACAGTATGTTATTTTCCAACATTGTCGAATGTAGTTGAATAATAGGACCATGTCCACCTCTAAATGCAATCGACATAGTGATAAGTAGCACTACCTTGTAATTCTTTCTTTCCTTCCTTCAACTTGGTCACCCGATCGTCCAGTCCTGTGGCTTGTTCTGTAGAGAAACAAACACGTCAGTCATTGTGGTGCAAGTGGCATCAATCTAAACTACCTATGTTTACCGACTTCACTGATGTTGTATACATTATTGTATGCCGCCATTGTCCATAATCACAATATCAACGAGGATACATTTGAAATATATAAATATTCTCATATGAACATACCAAATACTAGATATGTGACCATGATTTGATTAGCATGCAATCATAATATATTTTAGAATGTTTTCACACACCTTTGGCATAGTATTGCAAGCTGGATGTGGTTTGATTTGCTCCTATATCATCAGTGTAATTTAAGGTTTGTATTTATTTACTTTTATTTTGAATGAAAAACAAGTATATGTGATAGGCGTCATACAAGTCAATAAATCATTTTGCATGGTATGTCCTTATGTTTGGGCGTTTCATCCCACCCCCCTTTACAGTATGACCACATTACAACAATACAGGACATATACTAGTTCATACATAATCCTGGATCATTGTGAACTTACTCAACTAACCCTAAGTAATACATTCTTATAGTCCGGTAGACCTGTAGTCAATACAGTGTGTCGTTCCTTATTATTAACTGGTCAGGATACCACACTTTTAATGATCCAGCAAAAATGTGCATCATTATTCGATGGACGTAATTAAACATGAGCTGATGTGAAGTCACTATTGTACCCTTCATCAAGTTACACTTTCAATATTTTCACGCTCTTCTGAACCAGCTACTCAGAAAACCCTCAGGGAACATTAACTTACCTTTGACGTCGTCCAATTCTTTTTCAAGAGTCTTCACGAGTTTTTTCAAAGGCTCAATGTCATCTTTCAGCGATTTTTTGAGGCATTCGTATTTACTGATGAAACCAAGAGTGTTCTTTACCTGAACATAACAGCAATAGCCATCATCATATATAGTCATACTGAGACACAAACTGGAAATATTAGTTTAATGCCATTAATCAACTTGACAAAAGTGGTTTACGTTATTCAACTGATAATTTTGCACAGGCTTTCTGTCTGATATGGTCTCATCCTTAAGATATGTATTATTACTTACCAGGCACTCTCCTGTAAGTAACCATCATATTTATATGTTTTTGCTTACTCCTTTAAGAAAACCTGTACATCTTCAATCATCTAGTTCATATTAACTTTTTCTCCTAAAGTCAATACCAATATCGAGACTAAGACATTACTACTCATTGGAATATGCTTCCTTCTAGTGTGAGATTAGCTGAAAATACTGCACAATTCCACCATCATTTAAATGCCTACCTATACAACCTTGCCTATCTGCCATATCTCCCTGGCATATCAATCAATCTGTGGACATCGGAAATTGTGAACTGATGCAAATAAAAATGTTGTATTGGGCATGGTTTCCAAGGAAATAGGCGCAACATATGTAACTGTTATTAATTATACCAGGTATATATATTTGGGGTATAGTCATTGTACTTCAAATAAACTAAACAACAACACATGCACTAGATCAAAGACCAGACTAAGTGTCATTCCGGTGTAATAATCAACAGTACTATTCAAATGCCAATTATTAACGATTTCTAAAAACACATAATACTATTTGTAAATATAAAAGGGATGCCACACAGGCAAATTAATTACATTAGATAAAACTGTGACTGTAGCCTAAATTCAAGGCATGCTATTAAATTATGTACTTGAAATGTACCTCATATTGTGACAATTACAAGAGGGCAAGTGAAGTACTTGGCCGCTACTAGTGCAAGTACTCAAGTTCAAGGATTGTGGTTATTTAGTACATAATTCACTATTTTTATATAATGGAAACATTCATTGATCACACCCAATATTGTACTTAACTGATTCAAGTAATCACTGACACGACTGCTACATTTATGAGAAATAGGAATCAAACTATCACTGACATGACTAATTAATGCTTCTGATCAAAGCGTCAGTCCGATCCGTAATTGCCTGATTCAACGTATCCGTTGTGGCCGGCAGGTCTTTTACGAAAACAAATCTAGTGTACTCGTGGATGTTAACTCACGTATGCATACATGCATACATACATACATACATAGATACATAGATACACACACACACACACACACACACACACACACACACACACACACACACACACACACACACACACACACACACACACACACACACACACACACACACACACAACACACACACACACACACATTCAAAGTAAGCATCAATACCTGCTCCCGAGTAACTGACTGCTCATTGCACATCTCTTCAATTGTCGTCTTCCACACTGTCCGCTCTGCGTCAAGAACCTGTGCTTCGTTGGTCTCAATAGAAAGACTCTTTATCTGTGGATGAAACAAAAAGACATCAAATCAGAGCTCTATGCAAGATCACATGTTGGCCAGACACAATGTTCTATGACTTGAAATAAAACACAATCATAAGTGTGACACCAATTTAAAGGAATAACTGAAAATATCCATGATTTGTTGAAATTTTTGCTACTTCATTTTATACCCGCCCAGTAATATATTCCTACCCATCCACAATGGGTTTCCCCAGTCTATATGATGGGTGGACAGGTCCCTGTATAAAGCTATGCATAAAATATAATATTATGATTAATAATTGCACGTTACAAACCATTGCATTTCATAGGTTTACATCTTTAGTGTAATAACATTACTAATAACTGCACATTATGGACATTTATAAGACAATTAGTAGCAACACATCTAGAAACAAAATATATGGGGCTTTTACCTTGTCGAGTTGTACCACAGCCCGTTTGGCCTTAGGATTGGTGTTGAGCTGTTTGGGATCTTGCAGCAATGTCGTCATATTTCTGATGTATTCTTCCAGCTCAAAGTCAGACAGCTTGAAATCAGCCGAATGAAACAGTTTATTTCGGATCTCATTCACCTGTGAAATGTAGGCATGGGACACAGAATCAACACTACACTGAATACAAGCCAGACGTGTATTTAAATAGTTTTACACAGATTAGCATTAATGGACACCTGCTAATTGCCGTTGTGAGATAGAGGCAGGCTGATATTATTGTGTGAAAATGGTGTAGAGGAATGATTCAAGGTACCATTGCATTCGTATCCTTGCAGTGACAACTCACACAGATGTAGACACCACTGATGAAGATATCATCACGGGTGCCTACATCTACCTATATAGTAATATAGTAACATCTACCTATATAGTAATATATACCTATATAGTAATATATACCTATATAGTAATATATACCTATATAGTAATATAGTAACATCTACTTATATAGTAATATATTACTATCGATATAGTAATATAGTAACATCTAGCGATATAGTAATACATCCCAAAAGAGAAACTATTTGAAAAACATTTTAAAAAGAGTATTTGAAATACTTTCCAATGTATTTGCATTTCAATGCTTTTGCATTTCAATGTATTTCTATTTGAATCCATCAAGACTATTTATGCTTGTTTCTAAATAATTTTCAATGTATTTGTATATCTCCAGTTTAGATATATTGGTTTTTAAATACATGTCAATGTATTTGATCCCTTGTCTGGCATACAGGCATACTAAAATCCACCATCAAGGTCTAACCGGACACACGTGAATCAAATATAAACTGATGGATAAAAACTATGCCTTAAAGTAGTGCAAATATAGCCTGTTTTTAGATCTGGACGTTATGTTTGAAAATTGAATTTGCTGCACAATGACAACTTTAACATTGTTTTCAAAATAATTACTGTAGTCTTAAGGATATTAAATTAACACCTAAGCACAGTAACATTACACCTTAGCATGAAAGGAGGGCTGTACAACTGTATCAATGCAAACAGTAATGATTTATGATTATGACAATAATTTCTTATTCAAGTAATTTCATTAGAAATTACATCATCATGAATCACAATCCAGTGGATTTCTACTCATATTGATACAATGTGACAGACACAATGTTTCATGAATATTCAGTTACTTACCACCTCAAATGATTCCATTCTGAAGACGTAGTTGGTGAACAAGTTACAGTTGAGTACTAACTGCAACATACCAAAGGGGTCTGTGTCAGACGGACCGGTCCTGGTCTTTTGACCAGTTGTCATAAAGACCTTTGCTGTCTCCCAGGCATTTTCCTCCCACTTTCCCATGTCTGCGTTGTCCCAACATGGCTCCGTGGTATGGGAGTTAAGTGGCTTGAATTGGTCCTTAATCTCGGTTTTCCGTTCTTCACAAACCGTACACAATGTTTTTTTCATCCTGTTAAATCAGGTTTTTCTCCATTAAAATCCAGTACATAAATAACTATACATAAATAACATTGTTTTATGAAAATTACAGACAATTGGTAATTTCAAATGATGACATTTTGATATAACATTTAATAGGCACATTGGCAAGTGGCATTTTACATATACTGCTCTCTATTATGTTTTAAAAGTTTTCTCTAAAACATGTTATATGTTTGATATTTGCAACATATGAACACTCACACATACTACATTTATGTAATAAAATAAATATTCCAGTCACACAATAGCATTTTAAGATATTTGACTGTCTATAATTACAGCACTGCAGCTTGTCTGATACATTAGCAGATTCACATCACCTATTTTGTCAACCATAATAAAGGTATGCACTGCGTGGTGACATCCAAAATATCTTACTAGAACTATGTATTGTTGTTTATATACACTATCAAATATATATTACTGACAATATATATATATATATATATACACTATCAAATATATTGTGACTATATATATATATATATATATATATATATATATATATATATATATATATATATATATATATATATATATATATGGTCTGGTGCTAATTCTAAACTCCACAGTTGCATGGATTCATTTTATTGTAAAATTTGAATATAGCGAACAGCAATAGTTATTTGTATCAAAATCACTGATATTTTGATTTACTTTACGCTTGATCTGTCTTCATGGGCTGTCTGCAAAAGCTGCATTTTGTAATATATATATATATATATATATATATATATATATATATATATATATATATATATATATATATATATATATATATATATATATATATTATACATAACACACACACATATATATGTATTATATATATATATACATATATATATTATACATAACACACAAATATATATATATATATATATATATATATATATATATATATACATACAGAGTGTATTGTTAGCAAATAGTTACATACCCACATGTGCATTTATTCTTAGGATACTTCTTAACCAGATCTTGATGGAATTGTTTGATGGGTCTTTCACAGAAGTCACAGATACCTTCAGCAGTACACAACAATGCCTGTCCAGCCTTGAACCAATTGACATAGTTGTGGTCTTGGAACCTGTTTATCACAGCCATTGTCCTACCAATGCTGCACAAACACCTACAACATATAAATTGTAGTATATATGTGTCATTATATAATTCACACAGCCAGGGTTGTTAATAGTGCTGATTCAACATCTATAACATATACAGTATTGAAGGCTCGAAATTAACTGTCAAAATATTGCCTAACCACCACATATGTAAGACCAAACATTCACAAACCACTTGTCTCATGAATAACTGAATTTGTTTAACCTATTTACTTGTGATTTTCCTTGTTGTTCAGGCTGTAAATGGCTAAGTTGTCCCACGAACAACAATTAGTAGTAATTTCACTTGTCTGATGGCAAATAGGGTTGTCTCGGGCAAATGGATTTGCATAATTTCGAGCCCTCAATATGTTTAATTATTTACACAACCAGTAACACTTTCACAATATATACAACCGTCAACGCCGACACAATAGACACTATGGTATTCCTAACTATTTGCACAACCGTCAACGCCAAAGTAGACAGTGACCCCAATTTGAACCCACTGTCGACATTGTGAAAATTAGGAAATTTTGTTGATGTTACACTGCCTAGTTCTATAGATATCTGCCAAAAGATTACATTACATAGACAAGATCTATTACAGAGTAGTGGTCCCTCCCTCCATCCCTACTGCCCTCCCTCCCAAAAATTTGGCAACTTTGTTCACCTCACACTGTCTGATGAGTTTTTCCATACATTCAAATAGTCCAGTGAATGAGCAGAAGTTTGCATATGCTTGACAAAAGTTCGACAGCACAGGATTGAAATTTTGGCTTGCTAGTTTATGATTTTGACGTACGACCCACAGTGCCACAGTGCACCACTCAAGGCAGTAATCACAGTAGTTTTAAGAAGCAGACTCTAAATCACAACACAACACAACACAACACACAACACAACACAACACAACACAACACAACACAACACAACACAACACAACACAACACAACAAGGCCAATGTACATACAACAACTAAACGGATTGCTTTTAAGCTGACATGCATTTCAGGTGTACTTTATCAAAACATCATTAATCCGCATATAAAGTTCAATATTTTATACTTTTGTCTTGCAAATCATTCCATAACTTGGGTGTTATCTGCGTAACAAACTGACACAGAATTGTGTTGATGTGATTCTCTTTGAGCTTGTGCGAAAGGTTGATTAATTGTGCAGCCTGATTATTAGTATTATAAAGAATATTCATGCACTCTCTAAGAACCACGCAATGACAGTTTATTTTAAACTATATGTGAACTATGTGAAGCACAAACTAGAAAATGCAGCATGCATATGCAAAGGTTTTTTCTATATGTTGTCAGGGATATAAGTGATTATTAAACACACTTGTAATGGTATGTAGGCATATATAAATACATGAGTACTTCCACCCCTGGTATGATAAGTGTTGACTTTACTGTGATGTAATAATAATATTATATTCCATCACCACATAATGAATAATGTTTATGTACAATCTATGTAAAGGTTAACCGCTACAGTGGCGCCACTTACCGGTGTTTCCAGTGGAAATTGTTTACGTGCAAAATCCAGTGAATTATATTCGAAACATTAATTATTGTTTTCTTTTAGTCTAGTTATCCGTTTATATGCATGATAAGTGTTTAGTATATGTATTATGTGAAGGCTGTAAAACTGTACACACATCTACTTGACATGAACAACTTGTCGACACTTCGTCTGCGTTGTGTTGCCATGTCATGAGTGACATGACATTCACATTGATACGAGGTTTGAGCACACGAATATGTATGAATATGTGCCCACTTAAACCTACTTAATAAGTCAATATGAAATACCTCTGTACGTCTAGTGATACACTAAGCACATACCATCGGCGTATTCTGATATATAAGTTAATATGAACGACAAAATTCAACAGTATCTACGATACATCAACACACTTCCTCATCGCTGTTGTCGGTAACTGCCCCAGCGCCCTCTGTCGTAGACTCTAGTTGTTGACACCGAAAATGCTGCCACCAAGTGACCACGCTAACAGTTAATTGTGATTGGGGTAACTCGACTACTCGGTTTCCACTTTAAGAAACGTTTTTTAAAATATGTTTACTACAGATTAAGCAAATTATATGAGTCTGTTATAAATGTTGAAAGTTATGTGCATGTATTATGAGGTTTATATTTTCATATTATGACATATTGCTTATTAAGCGTAAATCATCAATTTGTTTAAGAAACATTGAATATCGCCCAGTGCAGTGGTCCACACATTGCCGATGCATTGGGTGGTGTCATTGAAGTTTGATCCACACCATGTTTGTTGACAGAGCTTTTCGTGTTATTAATTGGCACACATGTGAGGCTCTTTGAATGTATGCTTGTGAGATTAAGAATATCACATTTTATGACGTTTTATTATTTTATAATATAAATAATTTTAATCATTACATAAACATAATGTTATTAAAATTAATAAATATATATTGTGTCAAAGTTTTATTTTTATTACAGTTATATAAATTCATTAATATATACAAGAATACATGTGTCGTTATAGATATCGTTCATTTCTTATACAGCAGCAGTTACTGGCAAACGGTTGAAATCAGATTCACCGATGGGACAACAGCAAAAGTAAAATTGGATGAAAACACAGTAGCTCGTATTGAAGGTGGAGGTGAGCTATGAGATATACGCATTTTGATACGGTATTGTTATTAAATGCACAAAAATGCTTATGACATTGTCATATTGAGAAACATATAACACAGTCATATGTTATAATCATGTTTATATGGAGTGTGGTTAGATGTCACGCTTATATGGAATGGGGTTACCTCTCACGCTTAAACGAAGTGGGATTAGACGACATGCTTAAATGCAGTGGGATTAGCTGTCACGCTTAAATGCAGTATGGTTAGCTGTCCCGCTTAAATGGAGTGGAGTTAGCTGTCACGCTTATATGGAGTGGGGTTAGTTGTCACGATGAAATGGAATGGGTTTAGCCATCACGCTTAAATGGAGTGGGGTTAGGTGTCACATTTAAATGGTGTGTGGTTACCTGTCACACTTAAAAGTTAGTGGGGTTAGCTGTCGCACTTATATGGAGTTGGGTTAGCTCTCACGCTTATATGGAGTGGAGTTAACTGTCACGCATAAATGGAGTGGAGTTAACTGCCACGCTTATATGGAGTGGGGCTAGCTGTCATGATTAAATGGAGTGGGGTCTGTCATGCCTATATGGAGTAAAGTTAGCCGTCGTGCTTATATGGAGTGTGATTAGCTCTCACACTTTTATGGAGTGTGATTAGCTGTCACACTTGTATGGAGTGGGATTAGCTCTCACACTTTTATGGAGTGGGGCTAGCTCTCACACAGTTATGGAGTGGGCTTACCTCTCACGCTTGTATGGAATGGGGTTAGCTCTCATACTTATTTTTAGTGGGGTTAACTCTCACACTTGTGTGTGGAGTGGTGTTAGCTCTCACACTTATACGGTATGATGTTAGCTCCCACACTTTTATGGAGTGGGGCTAGCTCTCACACATGTATGGAGTGGGGTTAGTTCTCACACTTGCATGGGGTGGTGTTAGCTCTCACACTTTTGCGGAGTGGTGGGACTAGCTCTCACACTTGTATGGAGTGGGGTTAACTCTCACACTTATATGGTGTGGTGTAATCTCTCTAACCATTTGTATGTAGTGGGGCTTGTTTTCACAGTTTGTATGGAGTGGTGATAGTTCTCACACTTGTGTGGAGTGGGGCTAGCTCTCACACTTGTACGGAGTGGGATTACCTATCACACTTGCATGGAGTGGTGTTAGCTCTCACACTTTTGTGGAGTGAGATTATCTCTCATACATATATGGAATGGTTCTAGCTCTTCCACTTGTGTGGAGTAGCGCTAGGTCTCACACTTGAATGGAGTGGGATTAGTTCACACACTTATATGGAGGGGGATTAGTTCTCAAACGTATATGGATTGGGGTTAGCTCTCACATTTGTATGGAGTGGGGTTAGCTGTCACAGTTATATTTAGTGGGGATAACTCTCACACTTGTGTGGAGTGGGGCTAGCTCTCACAGTTGTATGGAGTGGGGCTAGCTCTCACACTTTTATGGAGTAGGCTAGCTCTCATACTTGTATGGAGAGGGGTTAGCTCTCACATATAAATGGAGTGGGATTACTTCTCACACCTGTTTGGAGTAGGGCTAGATCTCACTCTTGTATGAAGTGGGGTTAACTTTGTGTGGAATGGGGTTAGCTCTCACACTTATATGGAGTGGGGCTAGCTTTCACACTTATATTGAGTAGGATTAGCTCTCACACTTGTATGGAGTGGGATTAGCTCTCACACTTATATGGAGTGGGGCTACCTCTCACACTTACAGGAATTGGGGTTAACTCTCAGACATGTATGGAGTGGGTTAGCTCTCACACATATATGGAATGGGGCTAGCTCTCACACTTGAATTGAGTGGGGTTAGCTCTAACACTTTTAAAGAGGGGTTAGCTCACACACCTATATGGAGTGGGATTAGCTCTCACACTTATATGGAGTGAGATTAGCTCTCACACTTTTATGGAGTGGGATTAGCTCTCACACTTGTACGGAGTGAGGCTAGCTGTCTCACAGTTATGGAGTGGGGTTAGCTCTCACACTTGTATGGAGTGTGGCTAGCTCTCACATTTGATTTGCTCTCACATGTATATGGAGTGTGATTAGCTCTGAACTTTTATGCCGTGGGATTAGCTCTCACACTTGTATGGAGTGGGATCAGCTCTCACACTTGTGTGGAGTGGGGTTAGCTCTCAAACGTGCATGGAATGGTGCTAGCTCTTCCACTTGTGTGGAGTAGCACTAGGTCTCACACATGTATGGAGTGGGGCTAGCTCTCACCCTTGTATGGAGTGGGATTATCTGTCACACTTGTATGGAGTAGGGCTAACTTTCACACATGTATGGAGTGGTGTTAGCTCTTACACTTGTATGGAGTGGGGCTACTCTCAAGCTTATAGGGATTGGGGTTAACTCTCACACATGTATGGAATGGGATAGCTGTCACACACATATGGAGTGATGCTAGCTCTCACACTTGAATGGAGTGGGGTTAGCTCTCACACTTTTAAAGAGGGATTATATCACACACTTGTATGGAGTGTGGCTAGGTCTCACACTTGTGTGGAGTGTGGTTAGATCTCACAGTTGAATAGAGGGGTGGGGTTAGCTCTTACACTTTTACATGATGGGGATAGCTCACACACTTATATGGAGTGGAATTAGCTCTCACACTTATATGTTGCGGGATTTACTCTCACAAGTATATAGAATGTGATTAGTTCTCTCACTTGTGTGGAGTGGGGCTAGCACACACACAGTTATGGAGTGGCGTTAGCTCTCACACTTCCATGGAGTGGGGTTAGCTCTCACACTCATATTTAATGGGGTATATCTTACACGAGTGTGTAGTGGGGATAGCTCTCACACTGATGTGGTGTGGTGTTAGCTCTCACACTTGTATGGAGTGGGGCTAGCTCTCACACTTGAATGGAGTGGGGTTTGCTCACAAACTTGTATGGAGTGGGATTAGCTCTCACACTTATATGGAGTGGGGTTAACTCTCACACTTGTATGGAGTGGGGTTAGCTCTCACACTTGTGTGGAGTGGGGTTAGCTCTCACATATGCATGGAACGGGTTAGCTGTCACACTTATTTTGAGTGGTGCTAGCTGTCACAAGTGAATGGAGTGGTGCTAGCTCTCATACTTGTATTGAGTGGGGTTAGCTATCATTCTTGTAAAGAGGGATTAGCTCACACACTAGTATGGAGTGGGCCTAGGTCCCACACTTGTGTGGAGTGGGGTTAGATCTCACAGTTGTATAGATTGGTGAGGTTAGCTTTTACACTTTTATGCCGTGGGATTAGCTCTCACCCTTGTATGAAGTGGGGTTAGTTCTCACACTTACATGGAGTGGGGTTAGCTCTCACACTCATATTTAGAGGGGTTATCTCTTACATGCGTGTGTAGTGGGGTTTGCTCTCACACTGATGTGGTGTGGTGTTAGCTCTCAAACTTGAATGGAATGGGCTAGCTCTCATACTTGTATGGAGAGGGGTTAGGTCTCACACCTGTGTGGAGTGATGTTAGCTCTCACACTTTTGTGGAATGGGATTATCTCGCACACTTATGTCGAGTGGGATTAGCTCTCAAACATGCATGGAATGGTGCTAGCTCTTCCACTTGTGTGGAGTAGCACTAGCTCTCACACATGTATGGAGTGGGGCTTGCTCTCACACTTGAATGGAGTGGAATTAGTTCTCACACTTATATGGAGAGGGATTAGCTCTCACACTTAAAGAGAGTGGGATTAGCTCTCACACCTGTATGGATTGGGGATAGCTCTCACATTGGTGTGGAGTGGGGCTAGCTCTCACACTTGTATGGAGTTGGCTAGCTCTCATACTTGTATGGAGTTGGCTAGCTCTCATACTTGTATGGAGAGGGGTTAGCTGTCACACATGTATGGAGTGATGTAAGCTCTAACACTTATGTGGAGTGGGTTTAGCTCTCACTCTTAAATGGAGTGGGATTAGCTCACACACGTATATGGATTGGGATTAGCTCTCACTCTGATATGGAGTGGGATTAACTGTCACACTTATATGCAGTTGGATTAGCTGCGGAATTACGCCGACAAGACATCTGGTTATTTAGCCGGCTTTTGAAAAATTATTATCCACGTGATCTAAACAATGCTGCCCTCACGGATACTGGTTAATTTTGCTGTTATTTTTATTTTTATAAACAACTGCAAATTTGTGTTTCAATTTAATTGGTGTTCATATAAGTTTACTTTCGAATAGTTGTGTTTATAATAAAGCATTATTTGCTAAAAAGGTGTCCTTATTTAATTTGTATGCTATCCGTGTGGGGCTAGACAATGCTGCTACCTCACGGATATTGGTTAATCCTGCCGTGAATCTTATTTTATAAACAACTGTACCTTTGAAGGTTTACTTATTTTTGTGTTAATGAAAGTCCAAACTTTTTTAACTTTTCATTGGATATCAATATCTTGTAAACGTATATCATTATTTTAGCTTTCATTTCTTAGTTAGCCTGAGAGCCAATCAGCGTCTCTACTCTAATCTGGGGTAACGCTCGCCCTGGCGGTTACAAATGCAGAGCATTAGTTTCCCTAAGTCACGCTTAACCGACTGTCGGTCGGCTGCGGAACAACGCCGAGAAGACAGTCTTGTGATTCTGCCGTCTTTTGAATATATTTTATTCGCGTGATCTATACAATGCTGCCACCTCACGGACACTGGTTAATCCAGCCGTAATTTTATTTTTTATAGACAACTGCAAATTTGTATTTGTATTTATTTTGTGTTAATATAAGTTTAATTATGAGTAGGTTTTATAATACAGCATTATTTGATAAAAAGGTATCCTTATTTAATTTGTAAGTTGTCCATGTAGGGCTAGTCAATGCTGCCACCTCACGGACATTGGTTCAATTTTGCCGAAATTCTTATTTTATAAACAACTACATTTTTATTTTTACTTATTTATGTGTTAATGTAAGTTCAATATTGAATACTTTACATAGGATGTCATTATCTTGCAAAATTATATCGTTATTTTAATTGTTATTTCATAGTTGGCCTGAGAGCCAATCAGCGTCCCTACTCTAATCTGGGGTAAGGCCGCCCTGGCGGTTACAAATGCAGATCGTTTGTTTCCCAGGGAGAGTTGAGGGGCTTAACAGTGCTGCCACCTCGCTTGGATAACCAGCGCCTTATAGCGGATTTTTGAAGTCGAAAAGAACTTGCGGTAGGCATAAACAAACTGTTATCGTTCATTCCACAAATCTGAGCGCTATTTGGATGTCAAATTACAATATTTGTAAAACATAAATATACCTGGGAATGCTGTTTTATTGGTAGTACCGATTTATTACGGTTAGGATTACAGTTAGTGTGAGGTAACACATAGTTGTAACGGCGTACACTAAAAGGCGGGCCACAATCGGACTGGCAGACCACGCGGAAACGGTAGACCACATTCACAAAATGCCACCGAACGATACGTTCCTTGTTTACCGTTTGCGTGCGTTGTTATAGTTGCTGTTTTTACGGTTTTCTTGTGATGTTCAATGGTAACATACGTGTGATAAGATAATTTAATAACAGTACTATTGTTGGATTTGTAGTTTGTTTTTATTTTCACCAACTCAGTCAAATACATAAGTGGACAGGCTGTTCTTGGTGTTGCTATTTGACTATAACAATGACATATCCATATATATGACAGCGAATAAATATAATATTATATATGTATGTATGTGTGTGTGTGTGTGTGTGTGTGTGTTGTGTGTGTGTGTGTGTGTGTGTGTGTGTGTGTGTGCGTGCGTGCGTGCGTGCGTGCGTGCGTGCGTGCGTGCGTGCGTGCGTGCGTGCGTGCGTGCGTGCGTGCGTGCGTGCGTGCGTGTGTATGTGAATCTGAGTGTCTGTTGTCGTGGGCATGTTTCTGTTTGTGTGTGAGTAGGAATAGGTGTGGATGCTTTTGTCCAAATTTCCTTTGTCTCAACGTGGGTTGCATGCCTTCAAGACGGAGTGAATGTTGCCAACATTCTCAATTAACTTGACAATTTCTTCAAACAAAATACATTTTCCGTCTTTGTAATCGACAGCGTTGCAATCTGGGCGGGCCCTTAGGCATCTACGTTGACACGCAGCTAGGGTGTCTTCGTCACCTGGGTTGAATCCGCTATTTCCGACGCCTTTATTGGAAGTGTCCTCGAATGTCACAATGCACCCTGCAAAGAGGTTTGCTGACAATTATTCATGGTCCCAAAACCAAAGACAGTGGAATGTAATACCGGGAAACGAGGTTTATCCATATGTGTATCTGTGTGTGAGTGAGTGAGTGAGTGTGTGTGTGTGTGTGTGTGTGTGTGTGTGTGTGTGTGTGTGTGTGTGTGTGTGTGTGTTGTGTGTGCGTGCGTGCGTGCGTGCGTGCGTGCGTGCGTGCGTGCTGTGTGTGCGTGCGTGCGTGTGTACGTTCGTGCATGCTTACCAACTGGGAGATTGGAGAAACCCATATTCGTATGTCAAATATCAGAAATACACGTTGATGGCTGCACTAATTATTATCCAGTAGCATAACAAATGCTATTCTAACATTGATATGTATATTCGTTAGTAAATATGTAAACATATATAATTATATTAGCGTTACATCTTATATTATGCGTTTTACATTTGTCAAAGTACAGTGTTCTCAATTGTATGTCAGATACCAGATATGTAGAATATGAACACGTTGTTGGCAGTACCCATTAATGTAGCTGAAGTACGAAAAACAACGAACCTGCTCTAAAGTGACAGAACATGTTTTTCCAGCATATATATATATATATATATATATATATATATATATATATATATATATATATATATACTCATATATACATATATATATACATACATTTACGATATAAAAAAAGTTTTTTTTTTTTTTTTTTTTTATTTATACTGAATTTAAGATATAAAAATACGATTTCATGTATACATAATAGCAATTCTACTCACTATCGCACTTATTTCCATTGTGAGCATCATTGCAGCTGCAGCTGCCGACTGCATTACTGCAAACCTTTCCATTTTGACAGTGCTTGTATAGGCAGACATCATATTCTATAAAATCAATAAGACTGGGATTATATTACTTCTGTTTTATTGCAGTGTCACAAGGTGAGTAGAGCTTTGGCTTGCTCAATGAGAACAGCTTACCTAAAAACATGTTCTATTAATGTTAGTCTCTGTTGTTTTCGAAACATGTTTTCCTTCAGCATTTCCTGTACCTGCGTTGGAGCGTGGCTGCTAATTTACCGTTGTTTATGTAATTGTTTTATTTGTTTCTCTCAGGAACTGCTTCATCGTGTTATCCTGTCATTCCATATTATGCATAAGTTTAAACTACGCATGATCGACTTATTTATAATGTTCAACCCCTATCCTTGTAATGTGCTTTCTATCTCATTTTGCTCCACGAATAAAAGAAATTTAAGCATGCTAATGTAATACAAGTAAGAGTTTGTGGACATATATTTAAAGTTTCTCATTTGAATATTCCTACTCACTTTCGCAGTTCTTCCCAATATAACCATTATCACAGATGCAGTCGTACCCTCCTCTAGTATCACCGCAAACTCCTCCGTGTTGACACGGCATTGAATGGCAAAACTCACGGTCTGTAAAGTCAAAAGTAAATGAAAATGGTAAATATTTTTTTGCCATTTTAATGTAGTGTCACTGACCACAACTGAATACATTTTATCCGCCTGATTATAAATAAGAAAGAGTGTGTTGGATATAATTATTTTATTTTATGATAAGATTTCTGGTGTTTTCAGAATACATGTCCTGTACATGCTATACATTTTAAGTTCCTTTGTTTTTGGCAATTGCATTTGAAGCGTTGTTGTTAGGATTCTCTCTGAAGCAGAGCTTCGATGTGTTATCCTTTCACTGCAGGATATGTACACTATTAAAATATGCATACACGAATTGTTTATGCCATAAAACGAAACCACATAATGTGTTTGTTTTATTTAGCTTCACAAATATAATCATTAGTAGTGTTAAATGTAATATATGTAATATCTAGTAAACATTATGCAGGTAGCTGTACAACTCACACGCGCAGTTTCCACCGAAATAATGTTTCTTGCAGGAACAGTAGTGTATTCTTCCGATATTACTGCAATGTCCACCGTTTCGACACGGCTTTGACTTACAGCTATCATATTCTGTAAAATCAATACAATTTGAATGGCATAACTACCGTTTTACTACATTGTCACTGAACTCAGATTGGCAATGTTTCAGCCGACACATATAAAATTATTATTATTCTATGTTGTTAATTCTGCAACGTATAGTTGTATCATGTTTTATAATTGAGCCCCTTTCGACTGTCGCGGAAGTTATATTGTCAGCTAATTAGAATAAATTATGCAAAACAAATTCCTACCAAATTTTATTAATGTGCTATTTAGTGGACATCAAGTCAAATGGCAATATTATATGGTGTTAACAGTTGTTCAAAAGGATCATGCTACCTTAACACATTATATATATATATATATATATATATATATATATATATATATATATATATATATATATAATATTCAATCCAAATACATCCCGTGCTTGTTATAAATGTTAGCTGCAATAATATCACCATTATTAATCAACCTCATTTTAATATGAGTACGAGTTATTTAAACAATATACACAATAGCAATTATAACCTCTTTCGCAGTTGTTCCCATTAAAACGATACAAGCATCTGCACTTGTATCCATTGCCGGTGTTATAGCAAGTTCCTCCATTTTGGCAAGGTTTTGACTTGCAGATATTACGTTCTGTAGAATCAACAAAATGTGAATTACATTAGTACCATTTTATTGCATTGTTACTAAACTCAGATGAGTATTATTTTGGCCAATTCATTTTAATATATTATTTTGTTTATCATGTGTTTTATGAATATATTTTCCTGCAATAAAAATGTCTTGGTCCTATTTTACTGTGTATTTTATATGGACGGCCTTTGAAGAATGGTTGTTATTATGTCATGTAGATAGTGTTCTTTGTTATTATTTTGTTCGTCTTACGTACAGTTTTATTGTGTTATTCTTTAATTGTGTAACATGTAAAACACTGACAAATGAACAAACGTCTTTTTTATAATATACCGTCCAACTATATTACGTGTTTGCTATCTTATTTAGCTCCATTAATATAATTACTATTCATACTAAATGTAATATATGTTTGAGATATTAAAAATAGTTTTAAATATACAATAAAATAATACTCACTCTCGCAGTGTGACCCAGAATAATCACTCGTGCAGAAGCACAAGTATCCAGCGCGGACATCTTTACAATATCCTCCATGTTGACACGGCGTTGACTTGCAGAAACGATATACTGTAACAGTAATCAGATAGAAATTAAATTACTGCTGTTTTAGTGTATTGCTACTAAACTCAGAAGACTCAATTTTAAACAATTCACTTTAAATAATTAGCGTTGTACTTCGAGGAAAATAACTGACAAGAAATAAGCTATTCGTTATTAACTGTTTAGACTTTCTGTTGTTTTTCTATTGAAAAACTTTCTATTTTGTCAAAAGAAGCGTTGAATGTTTGTTGTACAGTTGAGGATAGACACTTTAAATATGAAGAAGATGTCCTGACATTATTTATAACATTTATTTTCTGGTATTTTTGAATATGTTTTCTTTCAAAATTTCACGTTCCTGCGAAAATTGTATTGCATTAGTATGTGATATGGGCTTTGAAGTGTGGTTGTCATTTGACGATTTTTGCATTGTTCTATAGATTAGTTTATTTTTAAGAATATAATGCTATTTTTACTCCATGACAATACTAAATTATACATAATCGAATTCATTTTAGTAAACCCAACTAGATAACGGCCTTGCCGTCTTATTTAACTCCACTAATTTAACCATTCTAAACATAAAATAAAAATACAATAGAATTCAAGTTTAGAGTAACTCCCTACAATACATACAACAAAATGAAGGCAAATGACACGTACTAATGTAAAGAGACAATAAGGGAACAACATTATACTATGTGACAGTCTCTGAATAAAGGATATTATGAAAACATATTTAATAATTATATATAACTGCAATAAAACTCACGTTCGCAGGTTTTTCCAGCATAATCACTCTTGCAACTGCATTTGTAATGTCCGTCATACCTACAAATGCCCCCATGTTGACATGGATTTGGTTTGCAGATAGCACTCTCTGTAAAATCGACAAAATGGGCATTGCATTAATACCGTTTTATAGTGTTGTCACTAAACCCCGATGAGAATAACTTTGGCCAACCCATTTTACATATATGCAGATTGCATGAAAACATGGCCTATTTGTTGTGTCCCTTGTGTTTTCTAACGATGTTTTCATACAACATTTTCTGGCCCTGCTATTGATATGTTCCATTTATATTTAACGAGGCCTGCCTTTGTGGTGTGGTTGTTTGTTGATACTTTTCGTGTTATTATAATGTTTTCTTACTTAGAGTTTGACTCATGTATCCCTTAGTTTTGTAACATGCACAATAACAAATAATGATTAATATACGAATAGTTTATAACATACAGTCCAAAGACATGACGTATTTTATTTCACTCCATTAACATAATCACTACTTCTATAGTTTGTCGATTTTTGCAAATATAGTTTTAATATACATCATAAAATAACACTCACTATCACATTTGGGTCCAAAATAATCACTCGTGCAGAAGCATAGGTATCCACGGAGGACATTATCACAATATCCTCCATTTTGACACGGCATTGCGTGGCAGAAATCGTATACTGTAACATCAACAATATGGGTATTACACTACACTATAATTTTACTGTATTTGCACTCAGATTCATTTAAGTAATAAGCAATACTTTTCGAATGAACTGATTTAAGTAATAAGCAGTACTCTTCGAGGGAACTGACTTAAGTAATAAGCAATACTCTTCGAGGGAACTGACTTAAGTAATAAGCCATACTTTTCGAGGGAACTGACTTGAACTTTGCGAGTAACTACTGATTGTTAAAATCGTCTGTTTCTTGATTTAACAAAATAACCCTCAATGTGGTGTGTCTGAAAGAGGTTCTCAATGTCATTGTGGTGTGTCTGAAGGGTGTTATCAAAGGGGGTTGTCTAGTTGAGACAAGGCACATACATTTATTTGTATAGCCCCCGATTCAATATCATTGCTGTTAGGCGCTTTACATAAATGTACAAATAGTAATTAAAATTGAACGATAAATTATTATTAAAAAAAAAAAAAAATAAAAAAATATATATATATATATATATATATGCATATATGCATATAAATTATTAATATATATATATATATATATATATATATATATATATATATATATATAACACACACACAAACACACACACACACACACACACACACACACACACACACACACACACACACACACACACACACACACACACATTATAAATATAAGCTTATTCATGGAATAGTAAAATTAAATAACACAGTCGTTAAATTACTTATTATTTCTCAGTATGCTAAAATAAAATATAAAAAAGTATACAATTAAACAAAAATAGCATAGCCAACATATCTTTTTTATTTAAGTGCTAATACTGATACTAATTGCGTAATAATTATGTGATATAAATTGTATAACTTATGAGTAAATGCATGTAATTAAAGTCCACATGATCACGTCACAGAAGGCTAATCTAAAAAGGTGTGTCTTCAGATGTGTTTTATACTGTGGCTGTGTCTTTGCCGTCCTAACACTGTCCGGCAGTCCATTCCACAGAGCGGCTGCTGCTACGGCAATCACCATGAATGAGCTTCTGCGAAGCAGGTAGTGTCAATAGCGGCAAAGACGCATACCTCAGTCAACGATTGGGTTGACGACGTGATAGTAGTTCAGCGAGGTAACACGGTGCTTGGTGATGCATCACCGACTAAGCAAATAGGAGCACTTGATATGTCGGGCGCACACAAATCGGTAGTCAGTGCAGTTGCTGCAGCACTGGCGTGATGTTGTCGTATTTTCTTGTACGGCAGACGAGCCGGGCTGTGCAGTTTTGCACACATTGCAAACGCTGCAGCGTTGTCTGCGGAAGGCCGTATGGCAGCGAATCCGCATACTCGTGGCGTGTACCGGGGTTTTGTACGCATCAGTGATGCTTGACCGGATTTGTTCAATATTGCGTATCTGGTGATAGCAAGACTTTGCTATCTGAGCAATCTGCGCTTGCATAGTCAGTCCACTGTCGTGTATGACTCCTAGGTTTCGTACAGATGGTTTTGGCACAATTCGATGTCCACCAATTGTCACGGAAACATCAGAGCGCAAATCGTTTCGTTGTTTTGATGTTAGGAAGATGACTGCATCTGACTGCTCGTTGTAATTGCTTCTGTGATTGGATGGTTATGCTTCACTGCCATATATATATATGTGTGTGTGTGTGTGTGTGTGTGTGTGTGTGTGTGTGTGTGTGTGTGTGTGTGTGTGTGTGTGTGTGTGTGTCGTGTGCGCGTGCGTGCGTGCGTGCGTGCGGGTGCGTGTGCGCGTGTGTGTGTGATCAGCATAACAATGGTATTGCAGGCCAGGCTGTGCATCATCGCCTGACCGCACACATTCCATTATCCTTTATTACGTCGAACAAAGGCTGCGGTAGCTTGCCGCCACTGACAGCCGCATTGTTACTGGCGAATAGTTCCTGCCGTGTGTAGGTCACCATAGCTACAGGTATAAACATCACAGAAACACACAAATAAAACACCAGTAATACAGTAGAACAGTACCGAGCATCCAGTGTAATGTTATCAAAACGATGTTCCAGTCTCACCAGTGTCGCAGTCGTAGAAATAACAAAAATCCAATTTTAAACACACAGCAAATAAATAGCTGTTATAGTGGCGTTTGGTCACTATCCAATACGATGCAGATTTCTTAGTTTTAGTTATTACCTTTATTTTCTTGTGTTTTTAATATGATTTAACATTTCTTATTACTACGGAAATTATGTATTATTCCATGGCATTAAATTTTGCATTATGAAATTCATTTTAGACAACACAATGCGATAATGCGCTTCCCTTCTGATTTATTATTTAACTGCATTAATTTAGCCACGTTAAATATATTATGAAATAAAATCAAAATCAATTTTGTGTAACTTATTACAACACATACAAGTCAAATCAAGGAAAATAACATTATAGTCACCTAAAGTGACAATAATGGAATAACATTATACTGTGATATTCCTTGAATATAGGACATTATGAACATCTATTTTAGAATTATACATAACTGCAATAGTACTCACGATTGCAGGTCTTTCCATAATAATTATTCAAGCAGAGGCACCAGTATCGTCTTCGGTTATAGTTGCAAATGGCTCCATTTTGACAAGGATTTGTCTTGCATAAATTACGTTCTGTAAAACATATTATGTGAATATCACGTTTCAAGACACCTATATGCATTGACATTCGAATTAGGCGAGTAGGTTGACATGCCGACTCATTTTAAATAAGAAAAATATGTCTTGGAGGAATGTAACTAATTTGTAATATACAAGTAATAATGGATTGTTTTTATTTGCTCTTCTATTTTATGAAAACAGTTTCTCCCTTTGGAGTCTTCTGATTTTAAATGTGTTAAAACGTGGCCACGATGAACACAGTGTGTTTATGAAATAACACTTTGCTCAAAGTGTCGGTACTTCAATGTATCGTAGGTCCTTCCTGATGATCGCAGTTCGTCTCTGATTTGTGGCTTGATGTATCCCGTGTCATGATAATTACCTGCGCCAACCAGTATTCGTAATAGTAAATAAATAAGCTCTTTGATGACGACGGATTCACACACCTGGATTATGTGCCGAGAAGTTTTAATCGCTCCTTTTCTTGTTATATAGCCAGTTTGTGATACAGGCAGATCTTGCGCGAAACCCAAAAAACTCATGTCTTTTAACATGGCATAATGGCGGCCCGAAAACATTGTGACGTGTACAAAATATCCACAATACATTGCGGGGGGAATTCCATCGCTTTAGGGCACAAGGTCCATGCTCTACGTTATACCATACATTAAGATAAGACATTTATTGCAGCCTGCCTCCCTCAAATAGGGTCCTACTTGTCCCTTAGTTTATCACGTGATACAAGCGACATCACATATCTGGTCTACGCCTTCATATATATATATATATATATATATATATATATATATATATATATATATAAAAAAATAGGCCCGCAAGTCGAACACCCTAATCAAAACATGCATGTTGTTTTTAAACACGCCTCACTCCCACAGGGACCATTACGCAACTGGGGCCGATGAGTACTTCGTGTAACTGTTGGTTATGCAGATTCCAATTGTACATGTTTTGCGTAATATCAGATTGTATATTACATCTGGTGGTAATTAGATGCGATATAGCTTAAGTGTTCGACTCCCGAGCGTGTTCGACTCGAGGGTCATTGACTATATATACAGGCCAGCACTTCATATGTCGATGATACATTGATAAACAAACGTTACTCAAGATAACGACGTTTGCATATCAGCAACACTTCCTCAGTACTTTACAATGACGCGCGTGACATAAAGAAGAACAATAAAATGCAAATATAAAGTGCAACCGTAAACAGATCAATTCTCAAGTATATAAACCTTTGTCATCGATGGTTCGGCTTCTTCGGAACGCGAACGGTTTTTGTTGGTTTGACCCGCCTCTTTCAACCCACCCGAACACGTCTCCACAAAGCAGCATAATCAGAGAGACGATAAAGACAACGAAGCGCCTGGATATCATGTCTTGAGTTCACTTCTATTTACTACGTCTATATACGAATTTAAACTGCCAATCGCGCGCGTTGTAGATTCGCAGTGATAACGTCATTGTTCATTCGCGTCACAAATAAAACCACGTGCGCTCGCGTTTAAAAAAAAAATTGTTTACTTTATTATGTATGTGTATATATATATATATATATATATATATATATATATATATATATATATATATATATATATATATATATATATATAATAATAATATAATGTGGCAACTTCAGGGCCTGCGAGTCACACGCCCACCTTTTCAACACCAGATCCGCTCCCTCGATTTACCAACACCGGTTGTGCTGTCAAATTGCCATGGTCGCTGGTGGCGTTTGATGAGGGGTCGTTTATACAGCAAAGACAGTGAAAAAGCGGTCGTAAAAAGCGGGTGGTCGTTAATCAGGGTGGTCGTCGAGAAGGTTCTACTGTAATATATATATATATATATATATATATATATATATATATATATATATATATATATATATATATATATATATATATATATATAATATATATTATATATTATATGATTTGAATTGAAAGTTATGCTACTTGCAACTTTCCATCACATGTTGTGCAGTTTATGCTAAATGTCACCTTGCTTTGTCTTTCTACTATCAGATTTATAAGAACATGATATTTTCCAATGTTCTAACATCCACATAATATGTCCAAGCCCAATACTCACAAACACACACACGCACACACACACATACACGCGCGCGCGCACATACTCACACACATCTTATGAATAAATAATTGATAGGTTTAAAAAAAAGCAAGTCTTGCCCCAGCTACACAATCACTCCACATAATAATATATACCTCCTTCCGTATCACTCTACGTAATGAATTATTACAGAGGTAGCATGTATCGACGGTCACTAGGCGGCACCACCGTAGACTCCTGCCCGTTATGAGGCGCCACTCATTATAATGCAGACCCCTGCGTTGACTTTAAGTAACTGCAGGAATATCTCAATCCACATGTACAGTATGATCTGTGATATAACTATTCGTGATACACTAAAACGTAAACGCAGTTATTTGTAACTACGTTTTTTGTAGTGGCTTGGTTCGTTACTACCACGTTTTTTGCTAATATGGAAATATATTCTATTTTACACTTTACGTTGTCATACACTATATGCACACAAGCACGCTTTATTGTTAACAACAACATACAATTCCAAACCTACTTCAAAAAACATAATTATATACTCACCATCATTCCGTCATAATTCTCCCAGGTTACCTACATTTGTATACATCAAATAAAGTACCAAATGATGTGTTGTCGGCAGGGAACAATCTACATGACGTCCTTGTCGAAGCCCTGTTAGAAGTCAACATGGCTAAATGTCGCGAGACCAGGGAAACTTGGTGTAGTTTAAGAACCGCCGACTGTGACGTCAAAGTTCATGACGTGGCATTGTCTATCGTCATTACAGATGTTTTGACCCTTCCACTTTATGTCAACAGTTTATGTAAGCTGAAATTGTTGAAGCAGTTTCATAATTCAGCGCGCAAATGTTGTTCTTGCAACGGTAATATGGTATCTTCAATTGCCATTCTAATTGTGAAATATTCAAATGTCATTATGACTTTACAAAGCACCTTACCATGACATTGTGTATTTGAAGACGATACGCTTTTGCATATCATCTTCACGAAGACCACCGGAGTTATGTCTCTTTCTGTCTTACTAGTCTTGGTGACCAAGCTGCAGTGAGGAGGCTGTCATTTTGAAATCCCTAACGATGTCTGGAAATTTGACTCTGTGTTTGTGACTGCAAGCGCTGCCTTACCCCAGAATCGTGTAACTACGACGATTTGCTCTCAGACCGTCTCTAAATTAACAGTTTAATTACGGATATACTTTTTTGTACAAAATCATACTGTACAATAAAGGTTATCACGAAGAATAAACATCAATGAAAATTAGTCTGTTATATAATAATTACCTTATTATAATTGTTATTGTTATTGTTATTATTATTATTATTATTATTATTATTATTATTATTATTATTATTATTATTATTATTATTATTATTATTATTATTATTATTATTATTATTATTATTATTATTATTATTATACACGTAAAACGGTGACCCCAGAATAGAAATTTGCGCAGTTTTTTCAAGAACATGAATTGGTTTATGGTATAGTCTACCCTGGCGACTGTACGCGCGCTGTATAGCATAAGGGCAACAAGTACATTACTCATACAACTAATAACGATGTTGACGTTGTTGCTAATGCTATATCATTAATATAAATAGTTAGCTAATGTGAGAATGTAACCCCGCTTAAACACAGGCACACGCGCGCGCGCACACACACACACACACACACACACACACACACACACACACACACACACAATATATATATATATATATATATATATATATATATATTTATATATGAATGAATAACTGAATGAATGAATGAATGAATGAATGAATGAGAATGAATGAATGAATGAATGAATGAGTGAATGAGTGAATGAGTGAATGGGTGAATGGGTGAATGAGAGAATGACCGACCGACCGACCGACCGACCGACCGACCGACCGACCGACCGACCGACCGACCGACCGACCGACCGACCGACCGACCGACCGACCGACCGACCGACCGACCGACCGACCGACCGACCGACCGACGACCGACCGACCGACCGACGGACGGACGGACGGACGGACGGACGGACGGACGGACGGACGGACGGACGGACGGACGGACGGACGGACGGACGGACGGACGGACGGACGGACGGACGGACTGACAAAACACCGACCGATCGACCAACGACCGACCGACCGTCCGACCGACCGACCGACCGACCGACCGACCGACCGACCGACCGACCGACCGACCGACCGACCGACCGACCGAACGACCGCGACCGACCGACCGACCGTCCGACCGACCGACCGACCGACCGACAGACAGACAGACCGACCGACCGACCGACCGACCGACCGACCGACGACCGACCGAACGAATTAACGAATTAACGAATTAACGAATGAATGCCACTGATTGTTGTACCATTTGCAGCTTCTGGAGTTGTCCTAAGAGCACAGCATGTCCTTATTTAAGGAACGACGTAATCGTGTAAATGATGGTATAGTCTACCCTGATGATGATCGCCTTGACCGCATGTGTGGACAACAATGTTATGTGGCAATTTTGTGCAGTTGGAAATACGCCCCTTGACAAGTGCAGCGTGTTTGTGCATGCACATAAAATGGTGTTATTTTTCACGAAGATTCCTGTTTTCGACAAAGCCAAACGAATGGGGCAATACATCGCACTCACATGCTTTGATTTGTGTCAACAGCTGCGAGCCGGTTACCGCAAGGGGCTCGTAACACAATGGCTTCCACGTAATTTATTAACGTCGTGTTTACCTTGATAGCAGTTGGTAACTAATGCGCGACACAGTTGTTGTATTAGGTCTGATGCATAGCTCCATGTCACGATATGCAGTCGTTTATAATCGCTAGATTTTTCCTTAATTTGACACAGGAGTGCCTTGCGGCACACTTCGAAGACAAAACACTGAACACCAGTCACACGACGTCAGGTTATGTTGCGTTGGTAGGTACATAATAGTGTATCTGTCTCTGTCTCTGTCTCTGTCTCTGTCTCTGTCTCTGTCTCTGTCTCTGTCTCTGTCTCTGTCTCTGTCTCTGTCTCTGTCTCTGTCTCTGTCTCTGTCTCTGCCTCTGTCGCTGTCGCTGTATCTGTATCTGCAACTGTATCTGTCTCTGTCTGCAGGTATGTCTGTCTGTCTCTCCCCCCCTCTCTCTCTCTGTCTTTCTGTCTCTGTCTCTCTGACTGTCTGTCTCTTCTCAGTCTCTCTGTCTCTCTCCATCTCTCTCCATCTCTCTCTATCAATCAATCAATCAATCAATCAATCAATCAATCAATCAATCAATCAATCAATCAATCAATAATCAATATATCTATATAATCTATTTATCTACCTATCTCTATCTATCTATCTATTTATCTACCTATCTATCTATCTATCTATCTGTCTATATATATATATATATATATATATATATATTATCTATCTATCTATCTATCTATATATATATTCTATCTATCTATCAATCTATCAATCTATCTCTCTCTCTCTATATATATATAACTATATATATATATATATATATATATATATATATATATATATGCATACATACATACTTACAAACAAACATACATACATACATACTTACATACATACACACACATACATACATACTTACATTCATACATACATATATACATACATATATACATACATGCATACAGAAAATGGACACACAAACACATGCATACACATACACGGATACCACTCTCAAGCACATTCGCACACTAACTAACACGCACGCAGGCATTGCCACACTGGTCTACATCAACGTTGCATCACCGACGTACGTCTGACTACTGTTTCGTGCTTGTGCAAACTTACAACTGTTTGTGAACAAAGACATGCAAAACTTCACGCAAGGCGCACATACATCATTAGTGTTGGCGACTCACGCCATATGACTGTCTTCATTGCCATTATATGGACACACCTTTCTTGCGACATCAAGAGTTGTTTATTTGTAGTTTGAAATATGCCTCCCTACAAACCTCCGTTTACACACCGACGCTTTCGAACGATATGGACCTACGCATCAGAATAAACACCGCATTCCTCGGAGTATTCACTTTGAGGCGGCTGCGTTGACGACATTTCACTTGACCCTTATATCCGTGAGATGAATGTGCGTCTATTCTTAGATGTAGATCCTGTCACAAGTCATTCAGTACATCAACAACTGCGCAGAGAGGGACTCCCAATTATTACATGAACGGTTTAAAATGCGGAAAAATAAATAGTGTTCCACGTATTAACCGCCAAGTCTTAGACTAGTAATCGCGTAAGAAACCGCCTTTCATGCCGGTGTGGAAATACGTTCCTTGACTTATACGATTTACTTATACATATACACAAAAGAGCGTTTCACGAGGATACTTATGTCCCGCACACACAAATGAGGTAATATATACGTTTTATACACCAGGCATTATTAAACTCGCACAGGAAAGCCCGCATGTTTACATTCCAAATGTTTCGTATTTCCAAACTACATTGGTCTTGGTCGTTGATTTTTGCAAAATAATTACGCATCGGACTCGTAGTCGAGAGAATCTTTGTTCGAATTACGTTCAGCACGTTTGCCGTTACGCCAATTTATTCAGCTGAATTTGACATGTATGTAGATTACCGAAGTTAACTGGCATCATGTGAACTGTCATATCACCAGTAACGGGAACCCAATGATTCCCTTTGTCCATCAGCATGACAGCGACAGCCATAGGAAACCTGTTTTTTTGTTTTGTTTTATCAGTATATAATTTTTAAAGCTACACGAAAATGGAAATTTAACATAAATATGTTGCTAACCAATATAAGCTTATAATAGTAACTTCAATATGTAGTCTTAATTTGGTATGTGTGTAACTAATTTCGATAGATAACTTAAGCAAAGGGGTTCACACACGCAATATGTCAACATTAGATTCCTACTTTAAGGATGAACACTAAACAGATAGTTCTTTTCAGTAACAAGCTACTCAACCCACAGTACTGTATACCATAACAATCATGCACACATAGGGAACATAAGAAGGAAATTCAGGAAGACTGATCAACAATACATTGTGATTAGTTCTCTTAGTGGTCAATTGGCAGTGATATCGTAAAATGTATCTGATTCATTTCAAGTGTATGTTATGCAGTGTCGAATGAAAATATACTAACTAAAACACTGTTTAATATACTGCATATGTTATATGATTTTATATCTACAAAGCAAAGCATGCGTGTAGATTAAAATACCAGCATACATACACTATTAAAAACTACTTTATTAATGTATATGCCCAGTGTTCTTTTTACGATCTGCACGCATGAACTACACAGTAAGATTCTTCAATTTATTTTGCGGAAGGTATCGACGTAACAATGTCTTCGAATTTGCTTGATATTGTTTTTGTTTTGTTGAAAGCTGTTTACATGTTCATTTCTGCTTAATGTGTTTTTCGTCTACCGTTTTGGGTTGAACTGTGAGTTTGGTTGATCGATATGTGTGCGGTAGAACACGTCCGCCTTGCTGTGTTGTCAAACGTTTCGTCGAATTAAATGAAAAATCATCTGATAAACAGCACGTTGCGACCACGATCTAGGTCAACTTGGTTCTAAATGTAGGATTGCCTCTTACGGGGTAAATTAATGATGTTACACATTACTATGAGAGTGACATGTAGCCAATCCTAGTGTGTTCCTATTGGCTGAGTGCCGTTGCAATGCAGTCCTTGGAATTGCATATTAATACTGGTCCATGATTGTTTGACAGAAACCGGGAGATACAAACTCAAACATGTTGTTGATAACGTTTGTGGTGTTGTTCGTTTTAGACGCCGTAGAAAGCGATGTTGCGACAAAACCTGCACCACCAAGACCGATGAGCTACCGGCCTATTAACCCATGTAAGTATTCGACATGACTGGTCTTCCTTAAACGGTTCAATACGATTTGATATAAGGCCATGACATTAGCACAGGTGCAACGCTCAGACTGACCTGTTTTGGCGACGCACCTGAGTTCATATACAATCGTCCAGAATTTCGTCTACTAATGTGCTGATTCGGGCGCTCAGTGGTCGTCCTCTTCTCTCATTTTAAAATACATAGTTAGAGCATTTTAAAGACTATTGCTGAGAAACTTGTGATAACAGCGAAATAAAGCGACTTTGCTTAAGTTAATTGGGAACATTGTTGATCTAATGCAATTACATATGTATAATTCGTATTATAGTCGCATCTATGTGTGTTTGAAATATGATCAATTAGCACGTATTTGAAGGTTGCTGGCCGAAACCACGTAACTGCGCCGACCTGTACAGATCAGGTGTACACACAAACGGGGTGTACCACATCTACCCGCTCCGTGAAGACCAACCGGCTGCCGTGTTCTGTGATATGACGACAGATGGGGGAGGATGGACAGTAAGTGTCTATCTATCTATCTATCTATCTATCTATCTATCTATCTATCTATCTATCTATCTATCTATCTATCTATCTATCTATCTATCTATCTATCTATCTATCTATCTATCTATCTATCTATCTATCTATCTATCTATCTATCTATCTATCTATCTATCTATCTATATATATATATCTATCTATCTATCTATCTATATATCTATCTATCTATCTATCTATCTATCTATCTATCTATCTATCATTATCTATTATATCTATTCTATCTATCTATCATTATTATCTATCTATCTATCTATCTATCTACATCTATCTATCTATCTATCTATCGATCTATCTATCTATCTATCTATCTATCTATTCATCTATTATATATATATATATATATATATATATATAATATATATTATATATCTATCTATCTATCTATCTATACTGTCTAATATGTAGAAAATATATATATATATATATATATATATATATATATATATATATATATATATATATATATAGTGGTGTGTGTGTGGTGGGGGTCAATGTTTATTTTAAAATATAGGAATATTAATACAGGCGATCATTTATTATTTATTACTTGTATGCGTGTGATTGCATTGTATATCTTATAGGTAACATGTTTTATTAAAGTAAATTGTCTCTCTTATATTACAGCTGTTAACATTTTCCCATAAAGTTATCCGTAATTCACATGGACACATTTGCAGTCTTATAATATATGCCGTCCTCTTTGCAGGTGTTTCAGAAGAGATTCAACGGCGAAGTTGATTTCTACCGCGGATGGAACGACTACAAGAAAGGTTTTGGATCCGTCTTCAGGGAATACTGGTGGGGTGAGGTGCCATTCTTTCATGGAAATCCCATTGTGATAGCTACGTTGGGTAACTCATGCAAGTTATGTTATTGCACTGTTTTTTGTTCTAACCGGGAACTGCGCCTGACAACTGAATAAAGTATTATTGTTTATTGAAGGAAACGACAAACTTCATCAAATCACTTCGCAAGAACCTCAACAGCTTCGAGTTGATCTGAGCGACTTCAGTGGCCTGTCTCGTTTTGCGAAGTATTCCTCCTTCGGTGTCGGTGACGCAGCGGGCAAATACAGAGTTTCCGTCGGAGGGTATTCCGGGAACGCAGGTAGGTGGAAATGCACGTCATATGTATCAGTGAATCTG
Organism: Ridgeia piscesae; assembly: GCA_025642075.2. Classification (NCBI taxonomy): domain Eukaryota; kingdom Metazoa; phylum Annelida; class Polychaeta; order Sabellida; family Siboglinidae; genus Ridgeia; species Ridgeia piscesae. The sequence continues at coordinate 108,361 of JAODUO010001286.1, forward strand.
GTGAGTAACTGGAACGCATTGTGAATAGCAACATGATTAGTAGTGAAAGGAATACTTACCAAACATTTTTGACGTTGTTTTGAAGACAACACATGCAATGTAAATGGAAATAAACAAAACACGTGCTATTTATTGCGTTTTGTTTGTACACTGTGACTGTGAAATTATTTAATCAATCTTCCATTGGCGTTATTCAAACGATATTTTATGATATACTGATATATATATTATATTATATTTTGTAGGCGACTCCTTCAGCTTTGTCACCGGCATGCGATTCTCAACGAAGGATGTTGACAACGATATTCACTCGACATCTTGTGCTGAAACATATAAAGGCGGGAACTGGTATGCAAAGTGTCACGACAGCAATCTGAACGGCTTGTACAAGCACGGAAAAACCACCACCTACGCCGACAGCATGTGCTGGAATGCTTGGCATGGCTACTACTACTCGCTGCAGACTAGTGAGATGAAGACCAGACCAGTGAATTTCTAAAAGGCTGCACAATAGCCAGATCACAGTTCAGTTAAGCATCTTGGAAGACATGTTGCGATTAAAATGCGTATTTGAGCTGGAAGGTTTGTTTTGTTTCTTTCGTCGAAGGAATGCTGTGGTTTATAGAAAGTCCACCAACTGTCCAACTGCTTAATATTGGCCTTCGCCGGATACATACATGCATGCTTGCATGCACAATTACATACATACGTACATGCATGGATGCATGCATGCATGCATATATTCCTACATGCATACATGCATACATGAACACATGCACACATGCACACTTGCACACATGCACACATGCACACATGCACACATGCACACATGCACACATGCACGCACGCGCACGCGCACGCGCACGCGCACGCGCACGCACACACATACACACACACACACATATATATATATATATATATATATATATATATATATATATATATATATATGATGTGTACTATACATATTACATGTACATGTACATGTACATGTACATGTACATGTACATATGGAAAAAACGTGGAGAGACGGAGAGTCGCACATCTCCATGTCCGACTCTCTGTCTCTACATGTTGTTTTGGCAAACTGTCACGGCTGCGGTAATAAATCCACGGTCTTTCGGCGCTGAACGTAGCAGCATATTCATGTGTGGTGTAGTGGTGCCCTCTATCGGAGTAAACGTTAGTGACTGACGATACTCGGCAACAAGTCGGACAATCTCTAGAATTACGTGTCTCGGGGTCATGGTCACGGGCGTCGATCGGTGGGGGACGGGGGGACGCGTCCCCCCACTTTTCAGCGTGGGGGGACAGCATAGGAATTGCCCCCCCGACTTTTCAGCTGCGAGGCATATAGCCTGACTCACCACTCCTCTCTTAAAAGCCGCTACACAGGACCAGGTATACAACAAACTCGCGATATGAAGTTTCGACCATGCACCCATTAGAAAATCGACTAGAAAAATTGCTTCGCTGGCCACACCGCGCAATATGATCTTACTTAATAAATAACCATCATGCCGGACTCCGCCGTTGCCGGGCTCTGTCAGTTTGCAACCTTGTGTTGATATTATTTATAGGCTCTAACACGGGCGTTGATCGGTGGGGGACTTTGTGTAACTTATTCCCATTTGAGTGAT
>JAODUO010001286.1:115000-126668 GCA_025642075.2 Ridgeia piscesae
GGATATGTAAGCTTTGGTAATCAAATTACGTTATAACATACCTATTTACAAAGGAAAAAGTATAAAATAAACAAAGACCAAAATTCATTTATGTTTAATTTACGTGATATTCTCCAGTGTAATTAATTGTTCGATAGGTTTTATTTTACAGTATTATTTGATTAAAAGTGTATTCTTATTTAAGTGTTATTTCAAAGATGGCCTGAGAGCCACTCTTCGTATCTACCGCATTCAAGGGTAAGGCCACACTGGCGCTCACAAACGCAGACAGAATTGTCATGACAACTGAATCTTGGTAACCGAGATTAGTAAGACAGAAAGAAGCATAACTTCGATGGTCTTAGCGTCCCCGTCCCCGTCCCCGTCCCCGTCCCCGTACCCCGTCCCCGTCCCCGTCCCCGTCCCCGTCCCCGTCCCCGTCCCCGTCCCCGTCCCCGTCCCCGTCCCCGTCCCCGTCCCCGTCCCCGTCCCCGTCCCCGTCCCCGTCCGGGAGGGAGGGAGGGAGGGGAGGGAGGAGGGAAGGAGGGAGGGAGGGAGGGAGGGGGGGAGGGAGGGAGGGAGGGAGGGAGGGAGGGAGGGAGGGAGGAGGGAGGGAGGGAGGGGAGGGAGGGAGGGAGGGAGGGAGGTAGGGAGGGAGGGAGGCCGTGTTCTGAATTCTTATGTATCTGTTTCTCTGGATCCTTTAGTGCGTCTACTTCGTAGTGGATATGCTTTCTATAGGAAATTGTTGCGTGATAGGTGTCAAATGTCAACTGACAGACAGTTTGTAGTTATGCTTTGCATTCTATCCATACCCGGGTTCGAACTCTGTGCTGTGGTGTCAAGTTTGTCCACTCGACTTTGCTGCAGTTCACTCAGATGTACCTGGCTATGGACAGAGGTGGGTATTTGTCAATTGAAAGCGAATAACCACAGTGACATGACCAATGTGATTGACAGCTACGCACATTGTCGCTGGCTGCTACGCACGGTCTTGTCATCTGGCCAATCAGCGGCCAATAGGTGGCGAGCCGCAACCCGCGGCCACTAGCTATGTCCGTTCGAAACTGAAGGGGGGGACTCAGTCTGTGGTAGGCGATGGGTGACTATAGTGTTCTCCAGTACAGCTGCCGAACACACATTTTCATCGATGAGAGTAGTAAGTAAAGATTCAGACCATTTATATTGTGTGATGTTTCTTAGCCGCACCATACGCACACACGTATACACCCCCTTTGGACAGGCGGGGGGGGGGCAGTGGCGGGGGCGGACGGACGGATGGGCGGGCGTGCCGGCGGGCGGGCGGACGGGCGGGCGGGCGGGCGGGCGGGCGGGCGGGCGGACGCGGGCGGCGGGCGGGCGGACGGACGGGCGGACGGGCGGGCGGGCGACCGACCGACCGACCGAACGACCGACCGAACGACCGAACGAACGACCGACCGACCGACCGAACGACCGACCGACCGACCGACCGACCGACCGACCGACCGACCGACCCAGACCGACCGACCGAACGACCGACCGACCGACCGACCGACCGACCGACCGACCGTCCGTCCGACCGGCCGGCCGACCGACCGACCGACCGACCGACCGACCGTCCGACCGACCGACCGACCGACCGACCGGACGACCGACCGACCGACCGACCGACCGACCGACCGACCGACCGGCCGACCGAATTAACGACGAATTAACGACGATTTAACGACGAATTAACGACGAATTAACGACGTATTAACGACGAATTAACCACGAATTAACCACGAATTAACCACGAATTAACGACGTATTAACGACGAATTAACGAAGAATTACGGCGAATTATCGACGAATTAACGACGAATTAACGACGAATTAACGACGAATTAACGACGAATTAACGACGAATTAACGACGAATTAACGACGAATTAACGACGAATTAACGACGAATTAACGACGAATTAACGACGAATTAACGACGAATTAACGAACTAACGAACTAACGAATTAACGAACTAACGAACTAACGAATTAACGAACTAACGAATTAACGAATTAACGAATTAACGAATTAACGAATTAACGAATTAACGAATTATCGAATTAACGAATTAACGAATTAAAGAATTAACGAAGTAACGAAGTAACGAAGTAACGAAGTAGTGAAGTAACGAATGAATGCCACTGATTGTTGTACCATTTGCAGCTTCTGGAGTTGTTTTAAGAGCACAGCATGTCCTTATTTAAGCAAGGACGTAATCGTGTAAATGATGGTGTAGTCTACCCTGATGATGATCGCCTTGACCGCATGTGTGGACAACAATGTTATGTAGCAATTTTGTGCAGTTGGAAATATGCCCCTTGACAATGTGCATGCACATAAAATGGTGTTATTTTTCACGACAATTCCTGTTTTCGGCAAAGCCAACCGAATGGGGCTATATATCGCACTCACATGCTTTGATTGTGTCAACAGTTACGAGCCGGTTACCGCAAGGGGCTCGTAACACAATGACTTCCACGTAATTTATTACCGTGAATGGTCATTACGTCGTGTTTACCTGGAATACCATTTCGTAACTTATGCACGACACAGTTGCGGTAATTTACCAGTCGCTAGCAAGAAAAACCCAATAATTTCCCATGAAAAAAAAGAGTCTTTACCAACCTCACGAGGTGACAGGAATGCAGCATTATTTGGGATGGGATGGGTGTGTTGTGGGTGTGTATGTGTGTGTGCATGGGCGCGCACTTGCGTACCCCGCGTGCTTGTGTATATGCCAAAAACTGGTGCTGTTAGTGCATACATAATCTTACGTTCGGATTTCACATATATTTATAAAACGATATATTGGCAAACAACGCAGATTGTAATTGCGGGGGATAACCGTCTGCCTTACATGATGGGGTGGGGGGCAAATGGAAACATCGGATCTTTATTACCGGGATCGATTTAATGCCCCTGTCATAGTGTCACATTTTGGCCGCGACATTGTGCATCGTTTCTGGTCCCCAAGTTTTGAAGATTAAATGCAAATTTCGTGCCGGGTGCCAGGTTGTGTATCGCCCCGTGCCAGCCTCGCTGTCTTCTCGATGTACGCCTGTTGCAATACGATTGACAAAGGACACCAAAGGTTAAAGTCAGGTTGTGTCTCGCTGTCGCCACGTTGTGCAACATTTATCTCCCTCAACTAAAATTCAAGTGCGACTCGGAATGTTGTATTAGGTCTGATGCATAGCTCCATGTCACGATATGCGGTCGTTTACAATCGTTAGACTATTCCTTGATTTGACACAGGAGTGCATTGCGACACACTTCGAAGAAAAAACACTAAACACCAGTCATACGACGTCAGGTTATGTTGCGTTGGTATGTACATATGTCTCTGTCTCTGTCTCTGTCTCGTCTCTGTCTCTGTCTCTGTCTCTGTCTCTGTCTCTGTCTCTGTCTCTGTCTCTGTCTCTGTCTCTGTCTCTGCTCTGCCTCTGCCTCTGCCTCTGCCTCTGCCTCTGCCTCTGCCTCTGCCTCTGCCTCTGCCTCTGCCTCTGCCTCTGCCTCTGCCTCTGCCTCTGCCTCTGCCTCTGCCTCTGCCTCCTCTGCCTCTGCCTCTGCCTCTGCCTCTGCCTCTGCCTCTGCCTCTGCCTCTGCCTCTGCCTCTGCCTCTGCCTCTGCCTCTGCCTCTGCCTCTGCCTCTGCCTCTGCCTCTGCCTCTGCCTCTGCCTCTGCCTCTGCCTCTGCCTCTGCCTCTGCCTCTGCCTCTGCCTCTGCCTCTGCCTCTGCCTCTGCCTCTGCCTCTGCCTCTGCCTCTGCCTCTGCCTCTGCCTCTGCCTCTGCCTCTGCCTCTGCCTCTGCCTCTGCCTCTGCCTCTGCCTCTGCTCTGTCTGTCTGTCTGTCTGTCTGTCTGTCTGTCTGTCTGTCTGTCTGTCTGTCTGTCTGTCTGTCTGTCTGTCTGTCTCTCTCTCTCTCTCTCTCTCTCTCTCTCTCTCTCTCTGTATCTATCTATCTATCTATCTATGTATCTATGTATCTATCTATCTATCTATCTATCTATCTATCTATCTGTCTGTCTATCTATCTATCTATCTATCTATCTATCTATGTATCTATGTATCTATCTATCTATCTATCTATCTATCTATCTATCTATCTATCTATCTATCTATCTATCTATCTATCTATCTATCTATCTATCTATCTATCTATCTATCTATCTATCTATCTATCTATCTATCTATATACATACTATGTATATATCTATCTATCTATATATCTACCTATCTATCTTATATATATATATATATATATATATATATATATATATATATATATATATATATAAATAAATATATATATATATATATATATATAAATATAAATATATATATATATATATATAATATAAGGACATGAGGGAATATTGAGCAAAGATAGACTGGAATAACACACTGAAGAATAAGACAGCAACAGAATGCTGGAATATTTTAAAGAGTGAAATTGACTGCGTCGTTGACAAATTTGTCCCCTTGAAAAAACCCCAGGGGAAACGGTCAAAGAAGAAACACTTCTCGAAGGAAGCCATTAGAAAAATCACGTACAAGCAAATTATGTGGAAGACATATAGACATACCGGAAGTGAAGAAGACTATAGCATTTATAAAGAAACACTTAATCAAGCTACAATAATAAGTTGATATAATGGTCTGAGAAGTGGCAAATGCTGTTTAATCTTGGAAAGTGTAAGTGCCTTCACACAGGACTTGGGAATGAAGATTCACAATATACAGTGGGTGGTACTGTACTAAATTCTACCTTAAAGGAAAAGGACTTAGGGTTAACTATTAGTGCGGACATGAAGGTATCAGAGCAGTGTGGAATTGCAGCCTCGAAGGGAAACCAAATTCTTGGATTAATTACGCGAAATATAGTGTACACAGAAAAAGAACTAATAATACCGCTGTATAAAACAATAGTTAGGCCTCACTTAGAATATTGTATACAAGCATGGAGGCCATATCGCAAGAAGGATATTGATATGTTAGAAAGAGTACAAAGGACAGCAACCAAAATGATACCAAAACTCAGGAATATTAGTTATGAAATGCGTCTAAAAGAATGTGGTTTAACAACACTAGAAACCAGAAGATTGAGAGGAGATCAGATTGAGGTATTTAAAATATTGAATGGATATGAAAATATTGACAGAAATATTTTTTTCACAGTCAAGGAAGAGAGAAGGACTACAGGACATGGAGTTACATTAGCAAAGAAGCTATGTAGACTAGATATTATAAACTTTTCATTTTCACAAAGAACAGTAAACGAATGGAACAGATTATCAGCTGATTGTGTAGGTGCTAGTAGTGTTAATATATTTAAAAATAAATCGACATATACCTAAGACGGGCGGGGTATGCTTAGATAGATAGTTTGGACTCTCGTTAAGCCAAATGGCTTCCTAGGCCACCTGCAATCTAGAGTTGAATCTCTAGGTGGCAATCTTGTTAAATCTTGTTAAATCTTGTTAAATATATATATATATATATATATATATATATATATATATATATACATAATATAATATCATACATACATACATACATACATACATACATACATACATACATACATACATACATACATACATACATACATACATACATACATACATACATACATACATACATACATACATACATACATACATACATACATACATACATACATACATACATACATACATACATACATACATACATACTACATACATACTACATACATACTACATACTACATACATACATACATGCATACATGCATACATGCATACATGCATACATGCATACATACATACATGCATACATGCATACATGCATACATGCATACAGAAAATGGACACACAAACATATGCATACACATACACTGATACCACTCTCAAGCACACTCGCACACTAACTAACACCCACGCAGGCATTGCCACACTGGTCTACATCAACGCTGCATCACCGACGTACGTCTGACTACTGTTTCGTGCTTGTGCAAACTTACAACTGTTTGTGAACAAAGACATGCAAAACTTCACGCAAGGCGCACATACATCATTAGTGTTGTCGACTCACGCCTTGTGACTGTCTTCATTGCCATTATATGGACGCACCTTTCTTGCGACATCAAGAGTTGTTTATTTGTAGTTTGAAATATGCCTCCCATACAAACCTCCGTTTACACACCGACGCTTTCGAACGACATGGACCTACGCATCAGAATAAACACCGCATTCCTCGGAGTATTCACTTTGAGGCGGCTGCGTTGACGACATTTCACTTGACCCTTATTTCCGAGAGATGAATGTGCATCTATTCTTAGTTGTAGATCCTGTCACAAGTCATTCATTACATCAACAACTGCGCAGTGAGGGACTCCCAATTATCACATGAACGGTTTAAAATGCGGAAAAATTAATTACTGAAAAACAAAATAAAGTAATGTTCAACTGTTCCTTGTCGGTGTTCTGTGGAATGCAGTCAATTTTCCAGTGAATTGAACACCACTCTCTGAATGGAGAGCATCAAGGTTTTATGCTTTTACTGCATCTTCGAACCATGAACAAGTTCGTATAATTAATGTGGTTCGAGTTCTTTCAGGTATATGATTGTTTATCTTGCTATTAGTCAGGTTTCAAGGCAAATTCATTTATAGTTCAGTATCCAATCTTCAGGACTGTTCAAAACGCTTTACAGTTTAATTCCCTGACAGACCTGTTCACGCAGACACCATCTCGACTTCTCTGGGACGAATCCAGCCATATGCTACAATTAATGCACGAAGGTTGCTTGTACACATATCCACCAATGTTTATAGCCAGCCAACTATGTATTCATTTATACAGCTGAGTGAACTGGAGCAATGTAGAGTGAAAAAACCTGCCCAAGATTTTAACACCGCAGCACAGGATTCGAACCCGGGTTCTCGTAGTCGACAGTCCAAAGCTCTACCCCTGAGCCATTGCGCTCTACAAGCCGAGTTTAGTAAACGTACATAATATTATATGTTGTCATCCCGGAAGTCAAAACGCATTTTTCCATTTCCCACCAGCATGAAAGGCAGCAAGCTATTCCCCCGCAACCGAAAAAGGTTTTATTGGCATTATAAATTTATGTGGAATCAACATAACACTGTAGTAATACACATTTAAATTATTATTATGTTAATTGTAGTTAATGCCTACGTATATATATATATATATATATATATATATATATATATATATATATATATATATATATATATATATATATTTCATTTGCGTGTTACCACTAAACTCAACATTCCATACAACGTTACATAACAAAATATGTTATGATGTATTGGCAAACAAAGTTTTGCTATGGTTATCGCTTTCCATGCTTATGTACAAAATGATAATTGGACTGTGGTTATGATTGCTGTAATGGTTCACAAGATGTACATTTATAGTTCTTATTCAGCTGAGCGAACTGATGGGCAATTTTGTGAAAGAAATTATTCTCTCAACGTTTATGGCCAGAGCGCAATAGTGTTCCACGTATCAACCGCCAAGTCGTAGACTAGTAATCGCATAAATAACCGCTTTTCATACGTTCCTTGACATATACGATTTACTTATACATATACACAAAATAGCTTTTCACGAGGATACTTATGTCCCGCACACACAAATGAGGTAATGTATACTTAATATATACACCAGGCATTATTAAACTCGCACAGGAAAGCCCGCATGTTTACATTCCAAATGTTTCGTATTTCCAAACTACATTGGTCTTGGTCGTTGATTTGTGGAAAGAAATTACGCATCGGACTCGTAGTCGAGAGAATCTTTGTTCGAATTATGTTCTGCACGTTTGCCGTTGTCGCGCTTACATTTTTCCGGGCGCTAATCAGTTCCGGTTGACGTTTCTGCGCATGCGCAATAAATGAAAAATCACCAATGTCCAGCGAGACAACAAAGCATTTTCGGTATAAATGCCACGAGCTGTTCGTTAACTTACCTGTGATGATTACTGTGAAGTGTTTCTTAAAATGTCGTTCAACGCAATAAAATATTACGTTTTTTTAATAAATCACTGTCACGGATTATGGCGCACTACTGTCACGTGATTTACTCTTGCTATCAAAATATGCCTCAAAACTTGTCTGCCTCGTGTTAATTTGCGACAAATAACTTTGCTGAGATGTTATATACATCCTAACGAACAATCCGTAATATTTATACCATGAATGCTTTGTCTTTTCGCTGCACACTGATGATTTTACATTTATCGCGCATGCGCAGAAACGTCAACCGGAACGTTTTTAACGCCCGGAAAAATGTAAGCGCTACACCGTTACGCCAACTCATTCAGCTGAATTTGACATGTATGTAGATTAGCGAAGTTAACTGGCATCATTTGAATTGTCATATCACCAGTAACGGAAACCCAATGATTCCCTTTGTCCATCAGCATGGCAGCGACACCCATAGGAAATCTGTTTTTTTTACCAGTATATCATTTTTAAAGATATATGGAATGTTGAGTTTAGTTGTTACACGAAAATGGACATTTAACATAAAGATGTTGCTAACCAATATGAGCTTATACTGCTAACTTCAATATGTAGCCTTAATTTGGTATGTGTGTAATTAATTTCAATAGATAACTTAAGGAAAGGGGTTCACACACGCAATATGTCAACATTAGATTCCTACTTTAAGGATGAACACTAAACAGATAGTTCTTTCCAGTAGCAAGCTATTCAACCCACAGTACTGTATACCATAACAATCATTCACACATAGGGAACATCAGAAGGTAATTCAGGAAGACTGATCAACAATAGATTGTGATTGGTTCTCTTAGTGGTCAATTGGCAGTGATATCGTAAAATGTTTATGATTCATTTCACGTGTATGTTATTATGCAGTGTCGAATGAAAATATACTAACTAAAACACTGTTTAATATACTGCATATGTTATATGATTTTATATCTACAAAGCATACATACACTATTAAAGGGAACCAAAAGGGAAATATTAAGTGCTATGCACGTGAAAGAGCTAATACAAAGCAACCATTCTGAACGGTAATCACATTTTTAACGTCAGTAGTTTATTAGTAAAATAATTCCAAAGTGGATAATTTTACTGAAATCATCGGCTTCATAGAGGCGTCCATGATGCGCCTCTTCCTGTTGTCTGACCGTGGTCTGACCACTCAGCACGCAGAACCGGCCTTAAAGTCACGTGTCCGTTGCGTGCGCAATGCTATCGCCGTTGTAAACACAATGTTGTAAGATACGCGAACTTAAGAAGGACATCCGTTCAAGAACGTTGCTTCGAATAGGATGTTTCTCACCGTATATACTGGGTCAAGATCCGAGAAACGTCGGCGAGTCGATTTTTCAAGTATGGAGCTTCAAACATATTACGCGATATTTAATCACCAACGATAGTCGTCGAAACGGGTTCCGGGTGAACCCTTCCGTCCCTAGAATATCAAAGCGCGCAAGAAGGTTAGAAAAATTTATTAAGTCTTCTGTATCTAAATTTTTGAATCTTGTCCATTAGACACATTGCGATGTCTGTCGAGATGACATGTACATACTGAAATTGTTCGTAAACGTCCCCACAGTTAACGTTCTAGAAGGTATGTACACGGGATCATGGACCCCAAACCCAGGTCCAAGCGAGTTAGGCCGTCAGATATTGTTATTATTATTATTTGTTTAATGTTATCCTACTTTGAATGGTATATATCACGTTTGCTGAACAGAGGCATAAAAATTAGGGAAAACTACATGTCAATAACACAAAAAACAGCTGAATGCAAGCCAGATAGTAGACGTCATAGTCAATCCGCATGAAGATAATATAGGCACTTTTATATCACTCGCTAAATAACTTCAAAAGTACTGCCTTTCGAGTTTCGTAGCTACGATGCAGTTCCCATTTTCAGGTTGACCGCTCTGAAAGTGCCAACATGACTGCTATATTTTTTAGTAAACATATTATTCAAACATAAAAAATGCATTGCGAATGTTGTTTTCAATCATTCAGTTATTTGTTCAGTGAGAGAACAAATTAAAATTCGTGTGCTGTATCAGTTCAGATACTCATACAACATTGATACTAGGACATGTTACAGGCTTACAGTAAATGATAAAAAATTAGCTATGATGAGACATAACGTATTACTGTAAAAAAATCACTTTGCAAATTTGCAATATTATTCCCCTTTTTTGGTAGTTTCTTGAAATATTGGGGCACACTGAGCAAACAAGAAGAAATATTAACAGACAGCATAATATACTAGATGGAACGTGGACTTGTAGATATCCCACAAGATCACTCTATCCAATACAACACTAGATCTTCGGGTAAACACTCTGTAAACATTTGGAACCAGTTTCTTCTCCACCACAATGAGTGGAATTTCTACCCTCAACCATTGTGTCTGCAAATCACTAATGTAATAAAAAAAAAAATCCAATGGTTTAGCAAGTAAGTCAGATGATCCACCATGCACATTGCGTGATGTCTCAATTGACATTTTGCCAGTTAACAATATACCAGAGATGGAAGATACAATAAAATGTACTCGAGAAGTACGATTCTTTGAACATGATGATGAGTACGAATAAAAAATGTGGGTACAAATGAAAACAAATTACTCGGTACGAGTACGATTACTTTAAAAGTAATCATGATTACTTTCTGATTCTTTCAGAATATCCTGTTTCTAACATAAAGGCGCTTTCGTGGAATCCCTAGGTGTCATTCTTGTTCTGTTGTTTGTCATAATGTTCTAACTGATTACTCTATCCACTATCCAGGGGTTATTTTTATTAATAATTAGACGACTTTCTCAGGTATTGGATGAATCATTTAACCGGATTAATAACTTAATTTATGGTTTCTGAATCAAATACAAAAATGGGGTTTCTTTAAATACACATATCAAATACATTAAAATAACAACCTTCAAAAAGGGGGGGTATTCAAAAAAGTATCCAATTAAATTGTAGTTATCAGATGGGTCCAGAATGGGTCAAATACATTTTTATTTAAAGTATTTAAATACTGTTTTAAGTATTTGTATTTGATGTTTAGGGAAATTAAAAATATTTGTATTTAAAATTTCCTAAAGTATTTTATTTTTAAATATTTTTTCAAATACATTGTCAGTATCAACATTTCTTTTTCATGTCACATTAATCCGCCAAACTGATTACCTTAATGCACTGCAACTTTACCAAACAAATTTCTGTGAAGACACTTAACAGCAGGCTTCCCCATGGCCCCAGTGACCACAACTTTGGTTTCCAGACCCAAAGGGTGGATTAATCCTAACGTGACCGGTCTATCCCCTTTTGTTCTTTAGTCAGGCTTCAAATTGGGACCAGTTTATTCTGGTTTCCTGGCTTTGAAGTTGAGCCTTCCTCACAACATTAGCAATGATTACGGGTTTTTCTGAGGGGAACATAGGCTTATATTATTATGGACCTCCTGGCTTAACATCAAACAATTTTTTGGCCTTTCGTCTTTCAGTCGATGTCACTGTGATGCAGTTAGTAACTACTCCCCGCCTGGTTCCCTTTATCATATCAAAAAACAATTTTTCCTATAAACTAGATGTCTCAATATATGTGTTGCTTTTCTTATATTTACATAGTAATACAAAAATGAAA
>JAODUO010001287.1:0-12500 GCA_025642075.2 Ridgeia piscesae
CATTAGAAACCAGAAGATTGAGAGGAGATCAGATTGAAGTGTTTAAAATATTGAATGGATATGAAAATATTGACAGAAATATTTTTTTCACAGTCAAGGAAGAGAGAAGGACTAGAGGACATGGAGTTACATTAGCAAAGAAGCAGTGTAGACTAGATATTAGAAAATTTTCATTTTCACAAAGAACAGTAAACGAATGGAACAGATTATCAGCTGATTGTGTAGGTGCTAGTAGTGTTAATATATTTAAAAATAAAATCGACATATACCTAAGAAGGGCGGGGTATACTTAGATAGATAGGTTGGACTCTCGATAAGCCAAATGGCTTCCTAGTCCACCTGCCATCTAGAGTTGAATCTCTAGGTGGCAATCTTGTTAAATCTTGTTAAAGTTGCCAACATATTTTGCGACGAATTCCAACACGTTTTTTGAAAGGTCAAGTCAAATATCACATTCTATATGTCAGTAACACGCAAAAATAAATTAGTTGAACAAAATACCGTGAGAATGAATTGTTATTTCTATTTCTATTTTAGTTCGATTGTTACCTATACAATTATGTATACGTAGGACCTATATATGTGCTCAGTTTAACTTTTTCCAATTCACAGTGTGTAAAGACGATAGGATGTCGTCAGCGGTACTATACCGTTATTATATAATAAGCCACCTGTATTTGTTGTTGTTAGCTATTCATGAATTCAGTTCCTTTCACATTCCCTCTCCCTTTGTCGACGCCGTTCTTTCCCTAGTTCCCGCGGTTCGTTCCTAACTAACGCCCTTTGCCATGCAGGCAGCCGCTACACACAGAGACAGCCCATATGAACATGTTACTCAAATGACAGCGGTATAAAAAGCCAGCAATGCCCGGAGCATAACTGTCAGCCTGAAGATGTTTGCGATGGTATCATTGCATAACAATGGCGCTACACGCGGGTCGCGGGGGTTAAAACAAGCCAAACAAGGCCGTTCGTGATAGGCAAACAGCTCAAGCGTATCGGTTTTCGTGACTCGTAATAACGACACGGCACAAAGCCGGTGCACTTATAATGACACCAGGGACCGGTCATTATGTGTGACAGTTTCCGTAAGACGAACTGAGGAATCGACGTTGAAGACACTCTCCGGCTTCTCCTGTTGCGAGTAACCCGAGCGAAATGGTGTACTCGCGGGGTCTATGGACCCGCTTCCTGGTATTTCAACCGTGTGACACACGCATCAAAACCTGCGCCACCGTGGAGTAACACGAACTGAGTGGGTAGAGACGGTACAGGCGTTGTACATCATCGGTCCACACGGCGTGTCCGCCGGTCTCAAGTGAGAGGGACAGGGGGAGTCATTCCGACGTCAGCGTAGCTGTGTATCTCTGTGCTTTGTTAGAGTGCTTGTGGGTCCACGTTAGAATTGACGACGTGTGTGCGTGTGCGTGTGCGTGTGCGTGTGCGTGTGCGTGTGCGTGTGCGTGCGCGTGTGTGTGTGTGTTTGTGTGAGGGGACGGAGGGGGAGGATGGGTGAGGTGTGTGTGTGTGTGTGTGTGTGTGTGTGTGTGTGTGTGTGTGTGTGTGGTGTGTGGTGGTGGTGAGTGAGTGAGTGAGTGAGTGAGTGAGTGAGTGAGTGAGTGAGTGAGTGAGTGAGTGAGTGAGTGAGTGAGTGGTGGAGGTGAGTGAGGAGTGGAGGAGTGGAGGGGGAAGGGAGGGAGGAGGGGAGGGGAGAGAGGGAGGGAGGGAGGAGGGAGGAGGGAGGGAGGGAGGGAGGAGGGAGGGAGGGAGGGAGGGAGGGAGGGAGGAGAGGGAGGGAGGGAGGGAGGGAGGGAGGGAGGGAGGGAGGGAGGGAGGGAGGGAGGGAGGGAGGGAGGGAGGGAGGGAGGAGGGGGGGAGGGAGGGAGGGAGGGAGGGAGGGAGGGAGGGAGGGAGGGAGGGAGTGACGGAGGGACGGAGGGAAATGGGGCATATAGGAAGAGAGAGAAAGGTAAGTCTCGAGAGAGATGAAATAAGGAGAGAGGATTAGATACATAATTTTAGGTTGGTGGGGATATGGAGGAAGTGAGGGAACATAGGATGGGGAGAGGGAGTGGAAGCGAATTGATAAACATAAGAAAAATAATTACTGTGAAAGAATAATCTTTAATCAGTTTATTTCGGCCACAACGCTGTACACGGCCGACGATACAATGATATGATAAACGTTAAAGCAACGATGAATTTTATACAGATGAAACATAAATATGTTATTATAAAATAATACTAATACGACAGTGTCCGCCTTTAGTTGGTCGTTAGAGACAGACCGATGGCCCATCTGTACCGGGGCGTGGCTTCATGTTTCTTATAGCATTATGGTAATAACCAACGTTATTTACAAGTCAACATTTAACCAGGTTGTATCTTTGGATATCGTGCATTGGGTCGTGTTTTCCTTTGTCCGTCCCTGAATCCGCGCGTCTGTACATCACCTGTCTGCGCGTAAATCAGCTGGTCCGTCCGTCCGTCCGTCCGTCCGTCCGTCCGTCCGTCCGTCCGTCCGTCCGTCCGTCCGTCCGTCCGTCCGTCCGTCCGTCCGTCCGTCCGTCCGTCCGTCCGTCCGTCCGTCCGTCCGTCCGTCCGTCCGTCCGTCCGTCCGTCCGTCCGTCCGTCCGTCCGTCCGTCCGTCCGTCCGTCCGTCCGTCCGTCCGTCCGTCCGTCCGTCCGTCCGTCCGTCCGTCCGTCCGTCCGTCCGTCCGTCCGTCCGTCCGTCCGTCCGTCCGTCCGTCCGTCCGTCCGTCCGTCCGTCCGTCCGTCCGTCCGTCCGTCCGTCCGTCCGTCCGTCCGTCCGTCCGTCCGTCCGTCCGTCCGTCCGTCCGTCCGTCCGTCCGTCCGTCCGTCCGTCCGTCCGTCCGTCCGTCCGTCCGTCCGTCCGTCCGTCAATCATGTCTTGCGTAGCGTGCGTTTTTCGCAATAATTTAATTATACTAAACGCGTTTACTAATAATTACATAAAATCATTGCTAATAGTCTCATAACCAACAATTCAATCACGTCCACAGTCCACACAAAAATAGCATATAATTGTTTTTGATTCACAACTGTGCAATCACGGATTTGTCTGATCCGCAATTATCAATATTGGTTGTTTTTGATATCAGAACAAACACGATGCATGTACACTGCCAAAGAAAACATTCAATAAAGGTTGTTAGACATTTGAATGATGTGCCGCCGCGCGATGTTGTGTAAAAACATTTAAAAAGTAAACGTCTTGTTTGAATTGATCTTTTATGTTGTTTGGTTCTAGCAATTGAGATGACAATTACGATGTATTCAGCAAATTCGCTGCTAGTAGCTAATAGGACCCCGACTTTGATAGGATGGTGTCGCGTAACGGAACAGACAGAGTCGTTTGTAACCGATGTTATCTTTACAACAATATACAACCAACTTGCCTGTGAGTAGCAACTGATGTTCTTACGCTGTGACGTCGACACGTCGACACGTCGACGAGACTGTGACGTAAACATGGCGACCAGATGGTGACGTAGACACGTCGACCACAGACTGTGACGTAGACACGTCGACCAGAGTGTGACGTAGACACGTCGACCAGAAGGCATTACGTAAATACCCATACAGCGAAACAGTTCAACCAATACGAGTAAATGTTAAAACAGTGTAATTTAAATGTGCATACAATATATTTACGTACGTCCCATTCACCCACGCACCCACGCACCCACCCACAATCACACCCGCAGCTTGAAAGGATTTTCACATGATAACATTTCACGTACCCATAGGGTTTGCAGTTATAGTTTGCAGCTACCAATTTTTTGCATACGACAACGTTCTGCGACGGAACCCGTCGCGTGCATAACAGACGTTGTCCGTCCGTGACATTGCAACGTGCGTGTAACGTCGCCAGTACGTGCCACACCGCACGTACTAGACCCGTGGACCACCGCTGTAAGTAATTCGGTAGGCTGTGGATGCCAGTCGAAACCATGTAGTCCGGCGCAACTTGACCTGTGAGCTTTCGGCTGGACAATAGACGTCACTGTCGCAGTCTTGGCGCTGGACAGGCCGATGGCATATCGTGTGTAAGAAAGAAGATCAAGTGTGGCTGTAATGCGCCTAATTGTTTGGCGTTTGTATACATCCAGGACACGGAATGACTAATGCGCCACATGGTGCTCGGTGGCTACGCGGGGGTGCGTCAATGTCAACCCCCTCTGTCTTTGAACGCGATTGCAATGTAGCGGCAGCCAGCAACAGTTTGCAGATTCTGCAAATCAGCCACGGAATATCACAGTCGACATGTCGCCGTTCTCTCGCTCGGACATCTCACTCTTGCGCGTCGCGAGATTTCATCGTCACGCACCATTCTGATGATGTCACAAACATTTACACGAGACGTCGTCAACATAAGCTGAGCACCACGAGTAAACTCAGCAGCGCCACCGACGCATGCGCTGATGCACTTCCTGTCCGCGCCGATGACGACTTATCACTACGCGTCCTGACCGCCTCACGTTTATACGTCCGCGGTGTGGTTGCCACTGTCGGATTATATTCCTCGACGTAAGATTGTCGGAACGTCTTCGTGATCAGCTGCTCGTTCGTTGCGCGCGCAACCGGAATCTTTGGCCGCTTATGGTGCGAACAATGCGGACGATACTGCATGCGCAAGTAGAACGGATCTTCGAAGGCCTTCGCGATCAGCTGACCGATGACGTCACCGGCCACATCGCCGCAATTCTGTTTGAACACGTCCGTGTAGCACTTCCACAGTTTGTCGATTTGCCTATGAATCGAAATACAAACCTCGATTATTCGTCAGCATGTTTGCAATGTGACTAATGCATCTATCACAATATGTATGTGTTGTGTTAAATCAGGTGAACGAGTAGCGTTAATAAATTAACAACTTTCCAAATGTTATTGACAAGTAACAAAACGTGCATGCACATTGACCGAACATTTCAGACCTCACTGAGACATCCCGGAGACATCATTCAGACCTCACTGAGACAACACGGAGACATCATTCAGACCTCACTGAGACAACACGGAGACATCATTCAGACCTCACTGAGACAACACGGAGACATTATCATTCAGACATCACTGAGACAACACGGAGACATCATTCAGACCTCACTAAGAGAATCTGGAGACATCATCATTCAGGCCTCACTGAGACAACACGGAGACATCATCATTCAGACCTCACTGAGACAACACGGAGACATCATTCAGACATCACTGAGACAACACGGAGACATCATTCAGACCTCACTGAAACAACACGGAGACATTATCATTCAGACATCACTGAGACAACACGGAGACATCATTCAGACCTCACTGAGACATCCCGGAGACATCACTAAGACCTCACTGAGACAACACGGAGACATCATCATTCAGACCTCACTGAGACAACACGGAGACATCACTCAGACCTCACTGAGACAACACGGAGACATCATCATTCAGACCTCACTGAGACAACACGGAGACACCATCATTCAGACCTCACTGAGACAACACGGAGACATCATCATTCAGATCTCACTGAGACAACACGGAGACATCATCATTCAGACCTCACTGAGATAACACGGAGACATCATCATTCAGATCTCACTGAGGCAACACGGAGACAACATCATTCAGACCTCACTGAGATAACACGGAGACATCATCATTCAGATCTCACTGAGACAACACGGAGACATCATCATTCAGACCTCACTGAGACAACACGGAGACAACATCATTCAGACCTCACTGAGACAACACGGAGACATCATCATTCAGATCTCACTGAGGCAACACGGAGACAACATCATTCAGACCTCACTGAGATAACACGGAGACATCATCATTCAGATCTCACTGAGGCAACACGGAGACACCATCATTCAGACCTCACTGAGATAACACGGAGACATCATCATTCAGATCTCACTGAGGCAACACGGAGACAACATCATTCAGACCTCACTGAGATAACACGGAAACATCATTCCGACCTCACTGAGACAACACCGAGACATCATTCAGACCTCACGGAAACATCATCATTCAGACATCACTGAGACACCATGGAGTTCTCAATCACATCCCACTGAGTTTCGCAGAGACCTTGTTCAGATCACACTGAGACCTCAACGAGACATCGCCACTCAGAAGTTCAGAGCTCATTGTCACCTGGCCGAGACCTACCTCTGCAGCATCTTGGTGTCTCCGTCCTCTCGCTGGCAGTAGAACTCGTAGGACGTGACACGGTTGAGCCAAGGCTTCAGGTCCCCCCAGATCGGGTTACAACCCAACAGAGTGCGGTTGAACAGCACGTCCTGGTAACACTGCAGGTGGTTCAGGTAATCTACAACACGGGCGATGACAACGCGTCAGACAGTGACAACAAACGGCAAGACAATGACAAAACACGTCAAACAGTGACGCCAACACGTCATGTAGTGACACGAACTCGCCAGACAGTAGAAACAACACACGAGACAGAGACGCCAACTTACACGTCACACAGTGATAACAACAAGAAACACGGTGGTAGCGATATATAATATAATGACAACAACACGTCAGAAAATTACAACAAGTAATGCTGTAAAAAATAACACGTAATGTAGCGTTGATAACTCGTGATGTAGTGACAACAACCCATAAGGCGATGATTGCAACACTTCATACAGTGGCATCATCACCTAAGATAGTGACAACAACACGCGAGACAATAACGACAACAACCATCAACAATACTAGATCCAATCGGATGTAAATATGTCTTAATATATAGTATTACATAAAATAAACTTGTCTTGCGACATGTTGTAACTTTTTAAAGAATGCTGAAGCACCTGTGAAAAATACAACAGTTCCCCCAAAACAGACAAAACACTACGTGGTAATAATTAACACCTACAGGCAGAGTCAGTACAACGATTGCATGCACGTGACCAGTTGTGCGTGATGAAACACGTTAAATATTCAAAATAATTGTTACATTATCTGTATAACTTGCATGTTTAACAATGAGAGAGAGAGAGAGAGAGAGAGAGAGAGAGAGAGAGAGAGAGAGAGAGAGAGAGAGAGAGAGAGAGAGAGAGAGAGAGAGAGAGAGAGAGAGAGAGAGAGAGAGAGAGAGAGAGAGAGAGAGAGAGAGAGAGAGATGTATGCTATACGTGACGCGATAACGGTTACTACGATTGTATGTAGAGTGACAACGTATACGTGAATTTATATGCGTGACAACGTGTACGTGACAACGTGTACGTGACAACGTGTACACGACAACATGTACGTGACAACGTGTACGTGACAACGTGTACTCACCAGTTCTGTGCGCTCGGCAGATGAAGTCGAGCTTGAGCAGGTACGTTCGCAGTCGACTGTCATACTCGTAGATGACGTCCGTGCCGAGCGGACACGTATGTTTGATGGGGCGCACGCACTGGCGATACTTCCGGAATCCTCTGTTGAGAAACAAACACAAGCGTCACGGACGTGACACGAACGAACACCAACGCGAAGGATGCGATTCATCGTTTATGATCGAGGGTAATCGCCGATATAACACCGCCTATAATGGATTATGTGGTTGGTTGTACACCTTAATTCCAGTGTAGTTGTAAATATGTAGCATAGTTTCGTTATAGGTGATAGTTTGATGTGTTGTTATCGTATGACCTACAGTCGTGATGAAACACGTTTAATTATTCGAAATAATTGTTACATTATCTGTATAACTAGCATGTTTAACAATGCTCGCACATTTAGCAGTAAGTCTAAAATGTCAGACTGCATACCGAAAATGTCTGACAGGAGAAGGATATTTTATAAAAGAAAAACGAACTCGGTTTTGAGTTGGTCATTATATGGTGGTAATTGCAAGCATCTTTACAGTGAAAACACTACAAACATTTACAACACATTTCACCCGAAGTAACTGAGAGATGGCATTTTAAAGCAGCAAGCTCGTGGACTATCATTGTCTTTGAAACATGAAGTTTAACTTGATTCTGTGTCATTAATCCGTTTTTATGCTATGGTGGTTTATTCCAGTAAAAAATAAATTACAATACACATAAACGTTGTAGAACCTTATAACCGGAACAAATACTCGATGTAGGTCTCTTTATGTATGCGGTGTGACAAGTGTCAACATTTGGAATACTTCAACGTCGTCAAGTAGTTTATGACGTGACTTTCTGACTTTGTTTTACACAAAGCCAATGCACACGTAACAACGATTGTGAGATGAATTACAGGGAAATATTGACAGCTGGTTTCCTGCATTAGAGTGTACATTGTTAAAAACATGACAGTATTCACGAATAGATTGCGACGAGCAAGTCTGATCGACATCTAGAGTTCGGAAAGCAGACGATGTCAAGAGGTTGTTAGAAGGAGATGAGGCAGATGAGATGGAACAAACAGACTTGAATGACGTAGCGAAGAGGCAAATGGAGGTGAATGTCCAGTACCTGCAGGCTTTCTTCACCTCCTTGTTCCTCGCGTCTGCCACGAGTTCGTTGTCCTCATAGAAGAGGAGTCTGTCGTCGGTGAGGTAGAGGTCCTCACACGTCGACAGCTTCTCCTTGAAGCTCCTCGGACACGCCGTCGTGTACTCGAAGTCTGGTGGTCAAAGAAGAAGGCCTCGTGTTTACTCCGTACACATGTGATTTAAGTATACGAATGCATATACACACAGACGTACATACGCGCGCACATACGAATTTACAAATGCGCAAGATACACGCACGCTCACACGACACGACACGACACGACACGACACGACACGACACGACACGACACGACACGACACGACACCACGACACGACACGACACGACACGACACGACACGACACGACACGACACGACACGACACGACACGACACGACACGACACGACACGACACGACACGACACGACACGACACGACACGACACGACACGACACGACACGACACGACAGACACGACACGACACGACACGACACGACACGACACGACACGACACGCACGCACGCACGCACGCACGCACGACACACACACACACACACACACACACACACAATACATACATACATACTAATATAATATAATATATATATATATATATATATATATATATATATATATATATATATATATATATATATATATATATATATTCACACCACCATGTCACATGTACGCGCGCCTTCAGTGTTTTATCCTGTCAGCATGTTACATTTCACATGAATCTGCCTCGTTCGAAATCCTCGATGCTACGCTCGTTACGAAACAATTTTACATATAGTTAATATAAATCAAGCAAGCATCAATCAATGAATAAATCATAAGGCGATTGGTAATTCCACAGGATGACAATCTCATCTTGTCATTTGTTCTATAGCAGTACAATCGCCTTAGACACGGCTCGAAAAGATCGCAAAGCGACGTCACACCACCTTCGCGGACAAGCAGAGAAGACGCGTCGACGTGCATCATTAGTACA
The DNA here is from genome assembly GCA_025642075.2 of Ridgeia piscesae. Taxonomy (NCBI): domain Eukaryota; kingdom Metazoa; phylum Annelida; class Polychaeta; order Sabellida; family Siboglinidae; genus Ridgeia; species Ridgeia piscesae. Next base: position 9,494 of record JAODUO010001287.1, read on the forward strand.
TTCTCGCTTCCACCAGCCGTGGGAACCGTCTAAATATGCAGATCTGAGGTCGAGCCGAGACCGCAGCACAAACTGTTCCGTTCACCAAAAGCCTATATAATTACGGCGTTGATACAATCACTGCTGGTCGGCTGCCCGCCGGCGTGTCCCGGAGACACACAAAGAGATCTCGACACCTGCGTTTTCTCGCGCCATTCAGCGGGGCGTGAAGCGCGTGGCTGCGGGACCGTGAGGGCCGTCGGAAGGGGGCGGCCTCCGTGTCGGCGGCAATCGAGAACAGTTGCCAATCCTGCGCAGATAATCGATTCGTACTTGATCTGCGATTATTCCATAATAGATGGTGGCGATTGGACGTGAGTGCTTGACCGTCTGCCGCGGTGCAGGAACAACCAAGGCGTGAAACCCAGAAACGTTGGGTTGTCTCGGAGATAGGCTACGGGAATGTATGTCCCGGTGACATAAGGAGAGGAATGGAGAAGGATGTGGGAGATGAGGTGGTTGAGGACATAAAGTGATGGTGAAGATGAAGAGGGTAAGGGGGGTGGCTGGAGATTGAGACAACATAGGAGGAGTTCAGGAGAGGAGAGTTGATGATGAGGAAAACAAGTATGAGCGAGGATATGAAGAGAAAAGTACAAGATGAGAACGAGGCGAACAAGGATAAAGATATGACAGAGGAGAAAGAGGAGAAAGAGGAGAAAGAGGAGAAAGAGGAGAAAGAGGAGAAAGAGGAGAAAGAGGAGAAAGAGGAGAAAGAGGAGAAAAGGAGAAAAAGGAGAAAGAGGAGAAAAGGAGAAAGAGGAGAGAGAGTTTAGAAGAGATGATAGATAAAGATGTGAAGGAGAATTAATAGAAGAGGAGAACAAGAATAGTACTGAGGATCAGGAGGAGTGGGCGGATGATTAACGGGCAGACGGCAGGAGCGGTGAAGAAGAGAAGCGACTCCTACCGCCCCCTGGCGACGACGCCGTAAACAGGATGTCAAGACACTTGAGCGAAAACGCGTTCAAGTATCGTAGGAGGGCACGCAGTAAGAAGATCTCAGACACGCCGCAGGACCCTCGATGCCGCCCGGGCGACGGTTGTTCAGAGGACGACCTCACTTCGAGATGATGGCACATATTGACTCGACGACACCGCCCTTAAACCGCAGCTATGTCGGCACTTGAGTCAGACAAGCATCCGATTAACAAAGAGTGACCACTTGACATCATCGGTGAGTAGCAGCTCGGTCCTTGCGCCACCTTTTGGCTTAGCAAACACGACCTCGCGTTTCTGATAACCACAGTGTCAACGCGTAACGGAAATCGACTTCCGGATTATGGAGATACGGGTGAGTGTGTGTGACCACGGCGGCGTCCCTATTAGCACCGTTATGGGGAAACGTTAAATGATATGTTTAGCCGATCTATTTAGTTTAGTGATCTATTTCGAGATGTTCAAATATATGACAGGACAAAATATGCATCGCCCGGAGGATTATAACGACCATCATTTTCAGATATGACAATTACCAAACATTTGTTCGTTGAGCGTGATTCAAAAGCTTTGCGGCGGACCCAGCAGTTGATTGAGTGCGAATCGATCGACCACCCAAAACTTTAGAAATTCCTCGTCTGTTGTTAACAGTCGGCTATCCCTTTCTGCGGGGCTAATGGTGCGTGGATCCTTGAACGGTCCCCCCGGCACCGGTCGTGATGGTTGGCTGATTCCCCGGCCCCAGTCCCCCCGAGCTGATATGGGAAAACACGGCGACGTTGCCAGAACGAGGCCGATTATCCGGGCGCAACAACACACGTTTATTAATTTGTAGTTCGCCTAATAGAGCCGCTATCAGTCATCTCATAGATAGCGTTCTATTTCTGGCAGGGTTATGTGTGTATCTGTAAGTATCTGAAGATTATCTCGACGATCTAACGTAACCAGAGGCGTAATAACTCATAGAAGCAGCGTACAACTCTCTCGGTTTACATAAGTGGTTGTTTTAGTGCTAAATCGGGTCGGAGACAAGAGTCTTTTAAACGTGCGCAGCTCGTTTGTTATCTGTATGTCTGGTTCAGTTTCGTCTTATTATGTGTATGTGTGTGTGATATCACGTGACTGCAAGTATGCTTCTGTTCTTGTCTCCGTGTCTCCGTCTTTCTCTCTCTCTCTCTCTGTCTCTCTGTCTCTCTGTCTCTCTGTGTCTCTGTGTCTCTGTGTCTCTGTCTGTCTGTCTGTCTGTCTGTCTGTCTGTCTGTCTGTCTGTCTGTCTGTCTGTCTGTCTGTCTGTATGTCTGTCTGTCTGTCTGTCTGTCTGTCTGTCTGTCTGTCTGTCTGTCTGTCTGTCTGTCTGTCTGTCTCTCTGTCTCTCTGTCTCTCTGTCTCTCTGTCTCTCTGTCTCTCTGTCTGTCTGTCTCTGTCTCTCTGTCTCTCTGTCTCTCTGTCTCTCTCTCTCGTCTCTCTTCTCTCTGTCTCTCTTCTCTCTTCTCTCTCTCTCTCTCTCTCTCTCTCTCTGTCTCTCTGTCTCTCTGTCTGTCTGTCTCTCCGCCCACCCGCCAGTCTGCCAGACAACTCTCTCTCTATTTCTTTTCCCCAGCCTCCCCCATCAAGCAAGCAGTGACATGACCAGCAGTGACATGACCAGCAGTGATATGACCAGCTGCCAGACCGCACGAGGCACCCTATGAATCAAGTTGTCAGTCAGTCGCTGCGCACCCGACGTGTGACGATCACCTTAACTTGACACCCGACACCCGCCCACGGTGTCGGGTTTCTCTGCTCGGTGTTCTCTTATTTAATATCAATACTTTGCGCTCGTCTCTTTCTATCTCCAACCAGGGCCACCATCCATTATCCTACGAAACATGTATCAATTGTGCCCCATTTGAATTCGCTCCGGTGGTTTCTATTATTACTGTTCATTGTGATCCGTCCCCCCCCCCCCCCCGAGTCTACAGGCGGCCCAGGTGTTGTCTCGTTTCCATTTGTTCCACGGAAAGCGCCACGACGGAATTCGAAATTGTTG
>JAODUO010001287.1:15000-17500 GCA_025642075.2 Ridgeia piscesae
TGTCACAATGTTGATCAAAAACTAGTTTCCTATACACGTAATATCTTTGGTAAGTTGGATGAAAGAAGTGTACCTATAAGAAATATGGTTCAAGTAGACCTCATTCTATTCTATTCACCCGATTAGTGGAACACTGTCCGACTGGTTAAACTAAACCATCTGCCAGTCAACGGTATTCACGCGGTTGTAAGAAACACTGTGTTCAACAAGACAACGTTACAGTTCACTACGTTGTGGCCGTCACTTACTAGCATTTGTCCCTCGTGTGTTGTCTCAGATTGAACTTGTACATGGCGTCGCACCGTTCAACAAGCATATCATTCGACTCATCCTCGAAGCACTGCAAAGTCTCCTTGCAACCTAAAGAGATACAGAGAAATTATCAACCGAAGACAATATATAGTATATATATCTGATAGTATACAATATGTTATGTAATTATGCATTTGTGTTTATGTGCGTTTTACTAGCAAAATATGATGATTATTGTCACTATCGTATTTATTTTTATTCGATAAATTATCACTATCATTATCATTACTAAAAATAGTAATATTATGTTTGAATGGGACTCTCCATGAACTTTAAATATCTCCAATTATTGCGTAGAAACAACTTTAAAAATCGCGTTCTGCTAGTCACGTGCTCTTAAGCTTAACTTTTTCATCCATGTTTTGCTTAGGTGCAATACAATATTGCGTTCATAGTTGCTCTGCATGCAGAGACTCACTCGTGAGCGTTAGCCATTTTGTAAGCCTGATGGACCTTGCTGCTACGCAACAGGTAACGTGTTTGACGCATCGCTTGGTGATTGGATGAACTTACGCTTCGTGCCGTTGCAGGCGCACGTGAGCAGTGTGATCATCGGCAGCCACGTGTCGTTGAGTCTGTACCGGATGGAGTCGCACTGTTCTATGAGCGGCATGATGCACGATCGGAACTCTTCATAGTTACTGAAAATATACGAACATCGTGAAATAATCAAGAACTACGCCCCGATGTCAGATAGGGCGCATTTACTACAGGAATGCGAAAGATACCGATGCGTAGGTATGTGCGTGCGTGCGTGTGTACGTGCGCGGGTCAGTTTGAGGGAATATAACCGTAGTGTGAACACGAGCACACGAGCTAATGTCGACACCCGTCGTTACAGATAATTCAAAGCGCAGCTATCGTCGAAAAAGTGGCCCGAGGTGGAAGGTGAAGTTGTTAGCGCTGACGCGATATCGCACACAAACAAACCCTGCCAGAGTTCGTTGGTGAAGTCATTATGTGTGTCTGTGCATGGCTCGGGCGCACTGACTGCCCTCACTCAGAGGTCAGATAAATCGTCCCAAACATCCATCACCACGTAGATTCAACGACTGTCATCATCCTTATGTCACTGTCGTGCTGTCGTTGACTTGTCGTCGTCATTCTTACGTCGTAGTCCTGCGTCGTCGTTTTCGTCTTATTGTCGCCGTCGCCGTCGCCGTCGCCGTCGCCGTCGCCGTCGCCGTCGCCGTCGCCGTCGCCGTCGCCGTCGCCGTCGCCGTCGCCGTCGCCGTCGCCGTCGCCGTCCATTTGTCATGCTGTTCTGTCGTTATCTACCATCACCCTTGTCTGTGACGGTTACGATTAATTATGTTGACGTCAGATACTCATCACCTCTCGTCGTCGTCTTATCGTCATCGTCCTTTCGTCATCGTCGTGTCGTCATCGTGTTGTCATCATCATTCTTTCGTCATCGTCTTGACATTGTCGCCTTATCGACGTCCTGTCATCATCGTCAGCATCCTTTTGTCGTCCTGCGTTACCGCGATATGCTCATTTCGTCGTCGTCCAGTCGTCACCGGAATGTCACCTCGCCTGTCCACTGTCCGCCATGATGCAGACGTCAGCGACACCGTCACGAAGGTGTCACCGATCCAATGGTTGATGAGCCGCGTTTACACCTGCATTGTCACACCAACGTCGCACCGTCGCACCGGCTGACACCAGCTCATGTGCGCTTTGATGCACAATCTCTCACACAAATATCATTATTCTCCATTTATTACAATGCCCCAATGTCGGAACAAAGTGTTAATGTATGCATATTTGCTTTGTGGCGAAACTATTCGGCGCATGACATTACCGACCAAGAGAAACGTTTACGATCTGACCCGGCCAACCCAATCGCACATTGCATCTCGGTATCAGCGCGACAATTGAAATTCATTCGCTTTCATACGCTTTTTCCAACTAAAATAGGCCTAGTGCGCGACTTTTTGCGCACGCATTTAGCTTTTATGCGTCTGTATACGTGTGATACGATTGCAGATCAAGCCACTAAATCGACCCCTAACAAACTCGTTCACCTGTTGAGAACGCGGACCATTTATCGCTGGCGGCAGTTACGCGACACTTCGCTCTTTCTCAAGCGGCGTTCTAATTTGGGCCCCCGTTGCGCCGGGCTCCAGATTAAACGCAATTTTGATTTAGTTGCTGCGTTGGGCTTCGTTTGTGAGTCCGAGGTGCG
>JAODUO010001287.1:20000-32500 GCA_025642075.2 Ridgeia piscesae
AATATCGTAACTGCAGCGCATGTGCAGGATTAAAAATATCAACGATTGCAAAAGGTAAGCGTAATGTTTAAGAGCGTTCGCATGAGAATAAAATAACATTTCACAATGTGTGTATAAGTCGCTTATTTCAGGTCTGTATTCGATGTATGCGCATGTTTGCTCATTCGTGCCTCTACGTCACCGTTAGCCACGAAGTAGCGGTTCTTCCTAATTCAAATCAACCCGCACGGCGTCACAGCTGCCGCGGCGACGGACCAAATTAACCGCGACCGCTGACAAACTTTAAATAAATCACCGCCAATCGTTAGTGTTTCCGACTCGGTCGGCTGAATGGATGTCACCGCGAAAATTGTCTAATGAGTGACATTACGGACTTCGCCGGACATTGGTCGTCTCTAATTGCCCCGTTTACGTCGAAGGCGTTTGTCAGCGTTTCTCCAACTCACCGCCGATCTGTGTGTAGCCAGTGAAGGTGACGCGCGCCTTCGACACTCGTGCAGTTTGCTCAAGCGACAAGGGGGTAATTTTGTAGTACTCGTTTGTCACTTTGAACGTGGATGTCAAGGGCCGAAGTGCAAATGAGTTAATACGCCTCTGCAACTTAACAATGCGCCCCTATGACCACCCGGGTACTTTCGCCCACCAACGGTCGCGCACGGACAAACGCGCCGCTGGGCAAAACGCCCCCGATGAAAAATTACGGGTTTTTAAAATCGTTTTCGATTGTAATCACGATAGGTAGTTATAGAAGGTGACAAATCCACAAATTGTTTGTTGATTGTCGATCTATAAATGCCAACACTGTTGTGTGTATATGAATTTCTGAAGTTTCCCGACCACAATATCTGTCTGTCTGTTCTGTCTGCCTGCCCGCATATATATATATATATATATATATATATATATATATATATATATATATATATATATATATATATATATATATATATATATATATATATATAAAATTGTATTGTATATATATATATATATATATATATTATATATATATATGATATATATTATATATATATTTATATATATACAAATATATGTTGTTGTTATATTATATATATATATATATATATATATATATATATATATATATATATATATATATATATATATATATATATATATATATAATATATATATATATATATATATATATATATATATATATATTATATTTATATTAATATATGGAAATAAATGTTGCCAAAAGGGCCATTGACCCAACTGCCGAGATGGTACTACGGGGGGGGGGGGAAGTGGCGCTACAGATAGCCAAGCTGTCCCCAGGTGTTACCAGGTATTATCCAGGGGCGCCAGATGACGTGTACTCAGGTGTGTCAAACTGTTGGGCTTAAAAACGAATAGTAAGAGGTAGACAAGACCTTCGTTCAGGGATCACTTCCTGTTTCTACGAATCAGCCAAAGCCTCTCGGGCGACGTAACATGTATTCACACTATGTACAGTGAAATTAGAAGTGTGTGTCGACTGCTTAATTCCATTATATGTGTGACTTAATTGTACAAGGGCTCGTCTAAACTCATTTTATCGCTAACAACATAAATCGGTTCGTGGTCAAGCGACGCAATCGCGAGCTGTGTCCGAGATAAATTTAGAGTGCAACAAATTAAATGGGCGTCGTTTTTTCGCACGCTGTTTTCTCGTGTAAGTTGTTTTGTTCAAGATAAAAAATACGACGGTTTATTTGTTATTCTTAACCCCGTTTTGCTGCGCGATCGCATCGGTTTAACTATTTTAATGTACCGAATGCGAAGGCTGGAATAATTCCCTGAGTTGACAACCTCAGGAGGTCTGTGGGCGGGGCAAGAGGTGTGCACTCGATCAAGTCGATCTTTGCAAAACGCTCACGGTCGGTTGTCCGACTGGGGAGTTCCCCCAGAACTGTCAGCGGGACGAGTTAAATCACGGGTTTTACTAGGCAGATAGCGAGGACATGACGGACAGGCGTCAAGTGTTTTATGGGTTGTCGCGTGGAGCGAACAAGGAATCACGTTGTAGGGTTAATGAAACAAACGACGTGGGTTATTTATTGAATTTAGTTGTACACCAGCCACGGGCGACTCGTGACATGTTGAATTGGCATAAATGAGATAACATCTAATAACGTTGTGGGACGTTGCGCCAGGGTGGTCTAAACATTTGTCGCGTGGTATTATGTGAATAATTTTTATCTGTTTTGCAAAGACAGCAAATTCTCAGATGTGAAACCGTACGTGGTTACTGTCTGCTTTAGTTATCTGCCGCTATATAAGGATCCACTTACTCGCAAGTTGCGAAGTTGTCTTGTTTCCGCTTCACGTGGTTTGCGTAGGCGCGCAGGAAGTCGTCTCCCTTCTGCAGACATGACGTCAATGCGTAGTTGGTCCCGTCCGCTCCCAGGATGCAGTTCGCGCGCTCGCTTGAAGCCGCTACAAAAAGAAAATAGTATTGGACGTTATAACCAGTCTGCTCTTTGAGAGAGGCTTGCATTACTTACACAACGCATAAACGGTGCCCAGGGCTTTAGTTACATAATCATACGTCTGGTGTCGGCGGTCCCAATTGTCTGCCTTGCGTCAGGATATTTACTAAGCAATCACGAGTTCCGTTTATTTCGCGATGTTTTACAAAAATGTGGCCAGCGCGAATTCTTTATAAATACCCATGCGTATAACCGTATATGCAAAAAAGCAGTAACGTCGTGCCATTTCGAAGACCTACCACGTCGCTTAAACCCACCACGCGTTGCGTGTCCTGCCGTGGAAGAATTTCCCATCATACCACGTTATTAAGACATTCCCGTCATGCCTCGCGCGGATGTCGCGCAACGCCGGCAATTAGGTTTGCTATTTTTATGATGTACCTATATATATATATATATATATATATATATATATATATATATATATATATATATATATATATATATATATATATATACCATAAACTATGCGGGTGAGCAAAATATATGTCGGAATATGCTGTTATACACGGAGATCAAGAACAAAGCGCATAACTAAAATATGATATATTTGGAGTTCAGGACAATTTAGGACGACTCAGGACAAACGCCTGACCGAGATCGGGTGTCGCTGATGTGACCACTGCTTGGCGTGTCACGGCATCCGTCCGTGCCCGTGTGCCGGCGGGTGGACCGTCCGTGCCCGTGTGCCGGCGGGTGGACCGTCCGTGCCCGTGTGCTGGCGGGTGGACCGTCCGTGCCCGTGTGGCGGCGGGTGGACCGTCCGTGCCCGTGTGCCGGCGGGTGGACCGTCCGTGCCCGTGTGCCGGCGGGTGGACCGTCCGTGCCCGTGTGCCGGCGGGTGGACCGTCCGTGCCCGTGTGCCGGCGGGTGGATCGCTCGTGCAGTCGGGGTTTTATTGCGATGTTACGACCCAAAGGTGAACCGTTAATGGGGAAACGTTAACGTTTCGCTCGTGGACGTGACCCGAGAACGGCCCCCGCCAGCTCCCACCCACGACCCCTCGCAATTGTCGCCCGTAAGAGCATAATCACGACACGCGCGACACAACGACAGAGCGGTATAACCATGGACCTACACGGGGGGTGAAAGGTCGCCGATTTTGGTCATCAATTCACCAGTGTGCTTTATCATCCATCAGCGGCCATAACGAGCCTATCCACATCGATCTAAACCCGCAATTACCAGGAACATATTTTAATTTACCGTAATTATCTATTTACCAAAATACGCCCACGACAGCGTCTTGTGTGGCGACAGGACCACAGCCCCGGAAGAAAAATGCACGACATTTCCGGACGTCGTCAGCCACGTCCGGTGCACAGTCTAAAACCGCGCAGGTGCACCGCCAAAACATGGCTGCCTGTGGGACGCTCGTCAACATTTACATATTTTCCAGATGCGGTCGTTTCGTGTGACGGCCCACATATTGTTTGTCGTCGTCGTCAAAGCGATGCACGTCGAACGATGCGAGTTGGCGGATCGCGTTTCGAAAATTCGTCGCCAATTTCCGTGCTAGCTATTTACGGAATGTTGCTGCAATAAACTAACACGGCGCGTCGAAATACAACACCCCGAGGCGCCAAACCGGTGCATAGGCGACGACACGGGACTGGTGGCGCCTTGTACACAGAGCTGGAGTTTCGTTGTACACAGTGCTGGATATGACTTGTACACAGGGCTGGAGTTGTGTTGTACGTACACATGACTGAAGTCATGTTGTACACAGGGTTTGAGTCGTGTTGTACACAGGGTTTGAGTCGTGTTGTACACAGTCAGGGCTAAAATCATGTTGTACACAGGGCTGGAGTCATGTTATACACAGGGCTAAAGTCGTGTTGTACACAAGGCTGGAGTCATGTTATACACAGGGCTAAAGTCGTGTTGTACACAGGGCTGGAATCCTGTTATACTACAGGGCTAAAGTCATGTTGTACACAGGGCTGGAGTTCTGTTGTAACAAAAGACATACGGTGTGACTGCGTGCGTGTGTGCGTGTGTGCGTGCGTGGTGTGTGTGTGTGTGTGTGTGTGTGTGTGTGTGTCGTGTGTGCGTGCGTGCGTGTGCGTGCGTGCGTGCGTGCGTGCGTGCGTGTATGCGTGCGCGTATTAAATCTAACGCTATATGGAGTCTATGTCTATGTATTAACATATAGGATGTCCGTGCCGTGCTGGGGATGAAATATTTACTGGACGTAATCACCGTGCGTGCCTGCCCTATCTGCCCGCAACACGCAGCAGTGTTTGTTCAAGCGGGCAGCGATATCACCGCTCGTTTACGTGTTCCCTTTAACGAACTCGGGCGACCGAAGCACGCCTATCGGGTTCGATAACTGCGCAGTCGGGGTTAATGATTGGGCAAATTGCGCGTGTGCCTGCTTTAATGACCCGACAGCGATGTCTCGCGCCGAAGGCCCTGTTTGTTCTGGCAACGAAACATGTCAGCCGTTGTGTTTTGCCTGCGATATTGGCAACACGCAATCGCTTGTTTCTGTGGCCCTGCGTATAAAATGCGGCGTTGTCGAAATCTATCCGCAGACGTAGGCTCGTTCTGAACAGAACAGCGAGCTAGTCTTGCCGAGCAGACTTGCAGTGAGCTCTTTGTGCAGACACATGCTCGTGTACGTACACACTCGTTCGGGTTTTCTCACGAGTGTCACCGTACGCTCATCTCGACACAATATACGACGCGCGGTTTTCGCTTCAAATGACACTGTGTGCGCGCGCCAAACCTCTAAACCAACACTGCGGGTGGATTAGAGCGTGGCTTGTCACTGATACCCCATCCGAAGCCATTGTCCCGCGCGAGCGGCGCAAACAGCAAACTGCGCGCTACGTAGTTGTCCAGTTTGCACTCGTGGTTGATGCGTTCAGTCGCTCTACCTAACTGTGTTAGCTTATGTGCGTTAATCAACCCTACACCGAGCTGTAAACTAAATGCTTACAAGCCAGAGATGTTTTTATGTTTCCGTATCTGTGATCTAAGTTGGTTAACAAAATTACAGGTTGTCTGACTGTTGAAAAAAATCAGTTGCTTCGCCTGTCGCGACGTAAGTGCGTTTGTTCCGATTGTATCAGCCGCCACCACCAACAGCCAGCCGGGGCGCGCTCACGCGGTCTGTCACCTGGACACGATGTTGTCCATTTGGTCGTGATGCGCGTCCTAGAGTGTTGTTTGTTTTTGCTTTTCCCCTCGTTCGTCCCACACACTGCCACGCCCGTCCCGTCCCGTCACGTCCCCACACGTCACGTATCTCTCTGCCTCTGCCTCTGCCTCTGCCTCTGCCTCTGCCTCTGCCTCTGCCTCTGCCTCTGCCTCTGCCTCTGCCTCTGCCTCTGCCTCTGCCTCTGCCTCTGCCTCTGCCTTCTGCCTCTGCCTCTGCCTCTGCCTCTGCCTCTGCCTCTGCCTCTGCCTCTGCCTCTGCCTCTGCCTCTGCCTCTGCCTCTGCCTCTGCCTCTGCCTCTGCCTCTGCCTCTGCCTCTGCCTCTGCCTCTGCCTCTGCCTCTGCCTCTGCCTCTGCCTCTGCCTCTCCCTCTCCCTCTCCCTCTCCCTCTCCCTCTCCCTCTCCCTCTCCCTCTCCCTCCTCTCCTCTCCTCTCCTCTCCTCTCCCTCTCCCTCTCCCTCTCCCTCCCTCCCCCGTTCTCTCTCCCTCGATATGCACACCTTTCCTACTGCATTCTCGCCAAGATATTCTCCAGGCTCGGGCGGTAGCAGTCTTCCGTTTACCCCCCCCCCTCACACTCCGAAAGCATCCATTCTCTTCATTAACCTCTCCCCTTACCATTCTAACCACCCACCCACCGGCTTCCTCCTGAACCTCTCTTTCACACCAACCCCCTTCGTCAACTCTTCCATCCTCCAGGTGTGACAGTAGCCATAGTTGTAACAAAGCGTCCGGGAAACAGTTGTACGAGGCGACCTCAGAGATATCTACGTAACCTGCTGTTCCAGAGACTACTGAGAACAGCGACCACGATGAGTAGAGTCCTTCGAGATGGCTACAGAAGTAAACATCCTCCCCCGAGGCAGCCATCGACCATCCTCTGTGCGATGACCGCCGAGACGACGGAGACAGACTGTCCTAGCCGTCGAGACGTGGCGCGGGCCAGGTGAGTGTCTGCCTGGCTGCCGGCGGCCAGTGACAGCGACAACCGGAGACAAGTCGCCCCGGGGGTGGTCGTCTGGCCACCCGGACGACACCGTCTGATTTACACGTGTTATGGCCGGTCACGGGACAGTCTCTAGTCGTAAGGCGACAGTCTGAGGGCGTGTGGCGGAGACAACCCACGGAGTCATTGGTAATGACATCAAAAAACACATTTGGAGGAGTGCACGTTTAGAATGTATATATATATATATATATATATATATATATATATATATATATATATATATATATATATATATATATATATATATAGTCATCTAAATATATATATATATATATATATATATATATATATATGAATATATATATATATATATATATATATATATATATATATATATATATATATATATATAAAACATATATATATATATATATATATATATATATATATATATATATATATATATTTGGATGAATATATATATATATATATATATATTTAAATGACTATATATATATATAATGCATGTGCAATATGAATAACATTTATTTTTGTATTTGCTATCATATACGTCACTTTGGCATTTTATAAAATTACGATCCAAAGATTTATACTCAAAATCAATAAAAAATTGCGCGGCTTCAAGTACCAGTGGTCGTTTTCCCATTAAGTGTGTACGCCTATCATACATTGCATGAACAATGTAATTATGTACATACGCCCAAATATGAACCACGAAGGAGTGTTTCGTGATCAAACGTAATATAACATTATACTGCCACAGTGTCGTAGCCATATGTCCGAGAATTTGTCATTTTGTCATTACAAGAAAGTTATAAATTATATGCTCGCTAATACAGTCATTCTTTTGTGGATTTATTTGCGTAACATTTTGTTGAAGGTTTGTGTAAAAACAACCTCAGCCTTTAGCCTATATGGGATATGAGATATCAGCTTGTTTGAAAGAAGTCCTTAGAACATCAGTAATAAAAGACATTCGGTAAACTAATATTGATTAAATTATCATTGGTGATATTGTGACCATGAAAGTCAAACTCTACCTCTAGGAAAATGTACTCGTAGATAAATCCATCCAAACCTCAAAAATAGGACAAAAAACATGAACTGTCTAGGGGTTGGGTAGAAATATCAAATAAAGTATTTCGATGAATAATTTTGATTATTATGACATTGCATATTTTGATAATTTGATAAGAAGCACAAAATTTAGAAATGACCACGACGGGACTCGAACCCGCAATCTTCTGATTCGAAGTCAGACGCCTTATCCATTAGGCCACGCGGCCATCCACAAAGTGTGCTGCGTCGGCATTCTGATTCATGTAAGACGATTTTACTATATAAAAGATAAATGACTGAATATATGCATGTATCTCCATTTCATGTCTTTGTTGGGTCAAAACACAGGTTCAACTTTCAGTCATAACATGAGAAAGTGCTCAGAAAAAATGAAATTGCTTATGAAAAGTGGGAACCATGTTCTAGACTTTACGAAATGAGTTCTTCATTTAACTTCAAAGTAAGGCGGTTTTACGTTGCGAAGATAGGTTTTTTATCGTGGCGTTTTTATAGGTCGCCTTCTTGTGCGCCTTTGAAAGAACGCGCAAGACAATGATCAATCACTGTTGGAAACCAAACAAGTAGGCGCGGTGTAACATGTGCCTATTGTGTGCTCTAATGGCTCCGTACGCATATATGTTTCCAAAGGCATCCACGCACGCACGCACGCACGCACGCACGCACGCACGCACGCACGCACGCACGCACGCACGCACGCACGCACGCACGCACGCACGCACGCACGCACGCACGCACGCACGCACGCACGCACGCACGCACGCGCACGCACGCACGCACGCACGCACGCACGCACGCACGCACGCACGCACGCACGCACGCACGCACGCACGCACGCACGCACGCACGCACGCACGCACGCACGCACGCACGCACGCGCACGCACGCACGCACGCCACGCACGCACGCACGCACGCACGCACGCACGCACGCACGCACGCACGCTCGCTCGCTCGCACGCACGCACGCACGCACAGACGAACTCAGTTTGGCGAAAATCCTGCGATTACGTCAGCATGGCTGGAAATCCGCCACGATTCCGGACTGAGTAAGTTTGGTCGAATTAGTGCCGCCGCTCGAAGTCAGTCGCTTACGTAACTTCCCGTAGTGACGGCGCATTGTTCGACGTCACTGATTGCCTCACCAGGGAGCCGTCTGTTGGCGTTAGTGCATGCACTTCCGCTCGCCAAGGTCCAAAGCCCGCAGGCTCTGCCCCGCGATTGTTCACCTGGTGTCGACATCTAGCGCTTACAGCTGACCACCCGTTGTTCGGTAACGAAATATTAATTGTCATCAACACAGTCGGCGAAACTTGACCACGTCGTAAATGTGCAGATATTGCCGTGGCGTGAATGTTTCTCAAGTCGCCACCCACGTTGATCACAAATTAAGCGCGTCCGCGGGCGATTGTTTTAATTGCTACGTCATTACGTGAGTCGTTTACCTGCGTGAGGTTAGATGTGTCATCTCACGCCTTGAATGAAAGAATGGCGATATAGCGACTGACCATTACAAATGCGAATGCACAGTTGTTGTTAAATGGACATCAAGTCGTCATAGGCGACATGATGCGTCATGTGAACGTAAAAGATCATTGCCTTAATGCAAAATCAATGGCAACTATAAAATAATTTGATGAACACAGTTGAATTAAATAAGCGAATTTGATTGTTTTGCTTCTCTCGGGTAAAATTAATTTTGTAAAAATAAAGTTTATCTGCTATCCGGTCTACGAGAAATTAACTAGTTGTGGAAAGTTTTGTAAAAACTTTGCGCATTAATTGCAGCGTGGCTAAATGTTTCCCAGAGAAGTAGAGATGGTATTCGAGTGACAGGTTTGCCATGCGTGAGATGCATTGACCAATCAAAGCGACTGGACGCTGCGCCATAAAATCGCAGCATTACCCACAAGCCCCCGTATTCGAACATCAAAGAACCGGATACGCGGAGAGAACAAATCCACCGAGGAAACAAACTGAACTCGACTTACCTGAGCGACACACGACGGCGAGGTACGAGACAAAGAACAAGAGACACGAACTCGTTTCCGTGAACATCGTGAACATCTGCCCGGGCGACGAATTACGCCTGTTCCTCCGAGCGCCAGTTACCGTATCTCGACGTTTTTACGACCTGGCGACAACACAACGCGATACGATCACATACAGAACGCTACGACGGACATCTGTGTCGATTAGTTACACCGCCTAGTGAGATACTAGATCTCGTGTAAGTGGTTACTTTACAGGCTGTCGTGGTTTCGGAAAGCGGATATCGCTCCGGGGTCGTGTGGTCGGCTTTAATGTCGATACACATCGGGCCTTGCGTAGATGACATTTCGATACTGCGCTGTTATGGTGCGTTAACTATCAGTGGTAGGGTATGGACCATTGGAAATACTTCGCTGGTTTTACGAGAAAGACATTATCGGGTTCTTATGAAGAGGTAAAGGGATACCCAAGTAGACGTCCCAGTTGGCACGCGCCCAAGGTTCTAGGCACGGTGCTCCGTTATTGAAACCAACAATTACTTACGTATTTGGTGATGAGTTACGTGAAAGGTGATACGTACTGTTTTACAATGGACGTAACGGAATGCTTTGGGACACAGTTAGCAGTTGCTCAGACGCCGGAATTTTGATATAATTATTACATGCATTTAATAGAAACGTGAGGGTGTGTCATCACATCGGAATGGAATGTCTATTGTCATATCGTACAGTTTATAATTTGGTTGAATGTCTGATATAATTACACACACATTATATATATATATATATATATATATATATATATATATATATATATATATATATATATATATATACTTTTTATTATATATAATATTACATATAATTTATACACACACACACACATCCGAAAATATGTTTCCAATAAAATACATTCATAAACTTTACTACATAAATTATGACAAAAGCACACACTTTATAACGTTAACGGTATCCATCATAACACCAGTATGGAAATGATATTGTACATGTTTGCTTTATTTATAGCATGACATGTATCGTGCGTCGTTTTGTCAACGTCTGTGTGACATATTGCCCAGCCTGTGCGGCCGTATTGACACGAATTGTTGCATCAATGTAAACAAATGACTCGTCGTCGTGTGAAATCGATGTGACAAAATACGTTCCTTTTCCAGTTTGACAAACGACACAGCGTGTCACGCTAACAGGACACACGGTTCAGTGTATCAGGCTTGCATAACATACACGTTAGCGTATCACGTTGATATGACATACTTTTCAATGTATCATGAGGGCATGAAAATGCTATCGGAATCGCATTAACGCTTTACAGGGTTCAAGATTTCATGTTAAAGTGTTACATTACCTTAGTTTATCAAATTAATATTTTACACAAACCAGCGTGTCACATGTTCTAGCGTATCAGTTCGACGTTTTAACCGATCATTCGTAACACTTTCACATGATACACGCCAGTCATCATAACACGTTGACATGTTACTCGATCTAGTGCACCGCGTTGACACGTTACGCGATACACAACTGAACGTATAATAGGATAGGTAAATAAACCGGACACCGTTCGCACGCGCACACTTTTCCTCACAAGTGATTTATGACCGTATCAGGTTAATTGGATACGTTTCCTGTTTTAGCCTCGGGTTAGCCTGGCTGCGGCCCTGGAATTAGTCGAAAACCGCCGTCCACTTGTCGCAATCTGCCTGAATAGAACAATGTAGCCTCGCTAATCCGGCCAGTTCGTCACATAGTATGTGTGTCCGGATTAACACATTTTCCTGGTAAGCCAGCGACGGAGTACGTATAGCGTTTGGTTTGGAAAATCCCCCGCGTGAAACTCGCGGTCAGATGCCGAATAGATATCGGATTGTTCTGATCTGGGTTAGTGACGGTCCAATCGTGCTCAGCTCGTAGGATAGGCGCAGATTCAGACAACATATCGCTATAGTTGTAATCCCGGTTATTTCATGATAGCATAGTAACGCCATCAGGTCATAATTATTTTAATTTCACTTCTTCTTGCGAATCCATAGGTGGGTTTTGAGTTGTGACAATCTAACCAACTTTGACGTAAACCAATATCATTTGTCACATAAGAGAAGGAACAAGGAAGGCTTTGATACTAGAATGGAACATAGCACGACTTATTGGAACATAACACGACTCGTCAGTTTAATACTAGCATGGAACAAAACATGACTTATAGATACAGAACACGACTCGATAGTTCCATACTAGGATGAAACATAACATGACTTTCTGACACAGAACACGATTCAACAGTTATTTTATAATAACTACGCAACTGTTGTAGCAAAATTCTACTCGACGATCTAGGATAAAGTATAGTATTCGAAACCAAACCTACATTCGAACGACAACTACAGAACCTGTTTTTGACGAACGCGAGCAAAAGGAGAGTTCAACTAACTGTGACAGTAACGTCACACGAGCAACGACTACAGTTAAATTCACTATAACTACTGTCTACGTGTAAACGACACTACTCACATCGAAACGGAAAAACAACACGCACGCTCTTTAGGATTCGACATAAAATCCTCATCCCGCGAGGTACGTAAATAATGTTATACACACTTCAAAACACGCACCTGAACACACATACACGACAACGGAACAGACACCAACCTGCAACGGCCGAGTACAAACACCGACTGGCGGTCTAACACTACACATCCGATCGGACTCGCTGATTTGACATGATATGACATAAAACGTGAGCGTCTTCAATATAGAGCCTCACCGGACGTTTCGTGTCCTTCCGGT